>JAVTVY010032977.1:0-149254 GCA_036873755.1 Hanleya hanleyi
AATCTGTGCTGTATTATACAATATTTGTCCTCTATTATACCATATCTCTCATGCATTATACAACATCTGTCCAGTATTGTACCATATTTGTCCTGTATTATACAATACCCATGTCCAGTTTGCTTGTGTCTACAGTCGAGGAGGGCCCGCCGGACACCGGTGATACTGTTCCACATACGCCTGACGACATCGAGCATTTCCAGGAAGATCCAGTGGATGCCCCCAATGATCTCTTACCGGACATTAAGTGACATTTACAGGGACCATGATCCGTCGATGTTTCCACCGTCATCGCCCGCAACTAGACATGTACAATTTTCGGTTAGATGACCTGTCTCGGCTTTTCAAGTACGTGGAAGCCATCTTCAACGATTTTCTAGATAGTCCATGAAATTGACACTAATTCATCGAAATGCGGTGACACCCGTCAACGCTTGTCGTTACGCCTTAATCCTATCTGGCCTGGGCTTTTTGGGACCTGTCGTGGCCTGGGGTGGGGACCGAAATGGCCCCCCTAATTATTTTTCTTACCCTTGAGCTATGGGGCTGAAACTTACCACACTATACCCTTGGGTCAAGCTCTACTAGAAAATGTAAAACAATCCAAGCTGTCCGCTTTGATGACGTCACAGTGACGTCATTTTCAAAAACGGCATTTTTTTTTGTCGATTTTTCTGTCAAATTTTCCTGATTTTTTATTTATGCAATTTCTCCGCAATAACAGCTTGATAAATTAGTAAATATTAATGTGATGTGAAATAAAATAGTTTTTGTCTACTTTTCATCGCAAAAAAGCAGAAATTTTTAAAAGTATAACAAAAACATCACTTTTCTGGGACCCCACATGGCCGCCATCTTGAATTTACCCATGATCCTTTCCTCGGGGGTCATGCAAATAGGCGCAAAATGACCCCAATATGATAAACTATAAAGTCACGAAATTTCAGCTCTCTATTGTTTGTCGTTCCGGAGATAGCGCAGAAAGTTTGGCAGGGCGGCGATTTCGCATCCCCCCCCCCCAGGCCAGGTAGGGTTAACGCCCATGATATAGACCGGTGAAAGAACAACAACAACAACAAGGATGACAGGCCAATCATTTTATTATCCCCTCCAGTACATCAAATCCAAGCTTGGTGAGCTGCGCTGGGTATGTTTACAATACAAGTAGCCTCTTGTCCAATCAGAGGCCGCCATTTGGTGCTGCATCTGTCATATTCGTTCTTGTCCGTTAGATGTATTCTCGGCTGCTCTTGTCCAATCAGAAGTCCCCATTTCAGAAAGTTCCATATTCGGCCATGTTCGCTCTGATCCGTTTGTTCTAATCGTCGTCGGGCAGGCCAGGATACCGTTGAGGCAACATATCCTCAAATAGTTGTTTGCGCATTCTGAGTATCTATCAGTGCATGGGTGAATACATTCATCCGATGGGGTGGTCGGTCAGCTTGGTAACGAGAAACGTTGGGGCGTTGTTGTTGGGCCCATTCCAACACATCCAATTGGTCCACTTGGTCTAGCACGGGCTCTAGCGACGCCCTATCCGTGATGGTAAACGGTTGGTCAAATACCCGGATGTTACTGCTCGGTTAAAAGTATCGGACTTGGTCTCTCTCCTTATGCTGCAGCACATAACCAAACGCCAGATTCAACTTGAAGGCCGTAGTTTGATCGTTGAAGATGGTTTCCACGTACTTGAAGAGCCGCGACAGGGCCTCTAACCGGAAATTGTAGATGTCTAGTAGCAGGCGATGACGGTGGAAACGTCGTCGGATCATGCACCAATCTCTGTAGATGTCACTTAATGGCTGGGCATCCACTGGAACTTCCTGGAAATGTCGTCAGGTGTATGTGGAACAGTATCACCGGTGTCCGGTTGAATATCTAGGCCCTCTTCGACTGTAGACACAAGCAAACTGAACATGGGCTAGGTGTTCGGCAAGTGTTGGGTGGGTGGTGTCTCCGGACGTTTCATCTCCCTGGAATCTTCTTCAGTGGGACTGACCTTCCTGGGCTCCTCTTCAGTGGAAAGTGGTCGCCCATGCCGTGGTGACGGACCATGAATCAAACTTTGATGCCGTCTTAACTGATTGAGCCGTTTGAAGAGTTGACCGCAGTCATTACGTTGTTCCGTCGCGCCCTCGTGGAGTGAGCGTTCGTGGCGCCGTAAAGCATCTTCCCGATTAAATGATCGTGCGCAGGTTATACAAGTATACCGTGCGCCCTTGTGGATGGAGGACTCGTGCCGTCGCAAATCTTCTGGGCGACTAAATGGCTTCAGGCAGATCGAACAAGAGAACATGTCGGCTGCGTATCAGAAAATGCTGAACATTCTCACCTACCGACTCTTTTATAAGCCCACAGCCCTCAAGAACTCTCCTACGTTGTTCTTCCCAACAATCAGCGCATCGCTGCCCTGTACACTCGGGTGCGCACTTGTGACATGTCTAGCATTGCGTTATACAATATATGTCCTGTATTATACAATATCTGCCCTGTATTATATCCTATTTGCCCTCTATTATATCATATCTGTGCGGTATTATATCATATCTGTGCCGTAGTATACAATATCTGTCCTGTATTATACCATATCTTTGCTGTACTATACAATATATGTCCTGTATTATACCATATCCGCCCAGTATTATACAATATGTCCTGTATTATACAATATATGTCCTGTATTTTACCATATCTGTGTTGTATTATACCATATGGGTGATATATTATACAATATCTGTCCCGTATTATACAATATCTGTCCAGTATTATACCAAACCTGTGCTGTTTTATACCTTATGTGTCCTGTATTATACCATATCTGTCCAGTATTATACCAAATATGTGCTGTATTATACCTTATATGTGCTGTATTATACCATATGTCCTGTATTGTACCATATATGTCCTGTACTATACATTAAATATTCTGCATTATACAATATTTGTCCTCTATTATACCATATCTGTCATGCATTATACCATATCTTTCCTGTATTATACCATATCTGTCCTGCATTATACTAAATCTGTGCTGTATTATACAATATTTGTCCTCTATTATACCATATCTCTCATGCATTATACAACATCTGTCCAGTATTGTACCATATTTGTCCTGTATTATACAATACCCATGCCCAGTTTGCTTGTGTCTACAGTCGAGGAGGGCCCGCCGGACACCGGTGATACTGTTCCACATACGCCTGACGACATCGAGCATTTCCAGGAAGATCCAGTGGATGCCCCCAGTGATCCCTTACCGGACATTAAGTGACATTTACAGGGACCATGATCCGTCGATGTTTCCACCGTCATCGCCCGCAACTAGACATGTACAATTTTCGGTTAGATGACCTGTCTCGGCTTTTCAAGTACGTGGAAGCCATCTTCAACGATCACACTACGGCCAAGTTGTATCTGGCGTTTGGTTATGTGCCGCAGCAAAAGAAGACAGACCGAGTCCGATACATGTACCCGAGCAGTAATATTCGGGTATTTGACCTACCGTTTACCATCACGGCCCACGGCTGGACCAATTGGATGTGTTGGAATGGGCCCAACAAAAACGCCCCAACACCGAATGGGACGTAGAGAGGGTAACCAATGTCACGTTTTTCGTTACCAAGCTGACCGACCACCCCATCGGATGAATGTATTCACCCATGCACTGATAGATACTCAGAATGCGCAAACAACTATTTGAGGATATGTTGCCTCAACGGTATCCTGGGCTGCCCGACGACGATTAGAACAAACGGATCAGAGCGAACATGGCCGAAGATAGAACTTTCTGAAATGGCGACTTCTGATTGGGCAAGAGCAGCCGAGAATACATCTAACGGGCAAGAAAGAATATGACAGATGCAGTGCCAAATGGCGGCCTCTGATTGGACAAGAGGCTACTTGAATTGGAAACGTACACAACGCAGCTCCTCCAGCTTGGGTTTGATGTACTGGAGGCTATAATAAAATGATTGATCTGTCATCCTTGTTGTTGCTGTTGTTCTCTCACCGGTCTACATCATGGGCGTTAAGGCGTAACGACAGGCGTCGACGGCCGTCACCGCATTTCGATGAATTAGTGTCAATTTCATGGACTATCTTGAAAATCAGAGCATCAGGTCTAATTCACCAGGGCGTTGGAGCGTTTAGCTTGGCGTCGGCAGGCGTTGATACAAGGTGACGCCTCACACGACGCATTCGGACCACGGATGGTCCATCTCTACCCCAAACGCTTTCCTACACACCCCAAAATGTCCGCTTTCGCTAAAACTTCTACTGATGACGTCACCAATGACGTCACAGATCACGTAGCCCTACAGACACATCATATTTAGATCTATATCTCTATAAAAATGAAGCGGGCATTCTCTCTCGTCGACTTTATGACAAAAGAGATGATTACAATTTCGACATCGTAAACTATCCCTTTCTGGACAGTAATATTCCAGTGGGACCTGTATATGGCGTATACATATCTCGCTTAGTAGCATTTGCTAGATCCTGTGTTAAATGTGACGATTTTAATCAACGTCACAAAACACTGGTGCAGAAACTTAAAAAACAGGGCTATTCCACCAAGCGCCTACACTCAAAGTTTCTCAAATTTGGCGATACATATCGCATGCTGATAGCAAAATACGAACGTAGCGTGCAAGATCTATGGCGTTACGTTTCGTAACTTGTGTCTAATTCCGCTTAACCCGGGGCTGGGGGCCGTATAACCCATGTACTTCAAGAACCTCATGGTAGTCATATGAACAGTCACAATCAAAGCGTGACTGAGATACATCATTCTTTAGATGATGACTTTGCAACGAATATTATGGATTAAGAATACTGATCAGCGATACGGATTTGATATTTTTGGAACATCATGATGTCATGCCGGCATCATTGAAAACTGTTGACCGCTTCTCTCTTGCAGGAAACAAGCCTATGTTTTTGTATACTATGATTGTCTTTTTGAATTTGGTACAAATACTGTTATATGGAATATGGAATAGGTTTTTGGATTATGGACGCGGATATTCTCTAATGGACGACGGCTGGATTATGAATGACGGACTAGACGCTTGTAATGCCTCAAATGGTGATCTACATACCTTGAGCTACAAAATGACACCACACACGACGCATTCGGACCAAGGATGGTCCCTCTCGATCCCAAACACAACCACACGCACCCCCAAATTGACCACTTTACTTACTACACTCAACTGCGCATGCGCAGATTGACGCGACTTGCAATAAAAAACACGCCATTCTGACTCTACCCCACAACAGCTTCACTTTGACACCTCCCACGACCCATTTGGACTAATAGTGGTCCATCTCTAGCCCAAAAACACCCCACGCACCCCCAGAATGTCTGCTTTCTATACTACGACCAGACTGCGCATGCGCAGAATAATGAAAACGGACGATACAGTAGTCCGGTCGCATGCTCCTCCACGAGAGCCTGAAAATAAGACCTCATACGACACCATCGGGCCACTAGGGGCTCACCTAGATCACAAACGTCCATCCAGCACTATTTGCCCACTACGCATGCGCGCAGTAACTTTTTCAAAAAATTTCACCGCTCAGGTTCGGGACCCCGCCCATCGTGTTCTACGTGGTGAGACATGAAAACAAGATCCAACAACCTATATCGCAATGTCCAGGAGTAAATTTCCCAGTATGGACCTATCCACTGAGCCAGTACGGGCCAATATACAGACCTACCCGGTACCTGGACCTTTCAAAAAAAAAATCACCGCTTAAAGGTGAAATGCAAAGGTTTTTAGATTCTCCTTTTCACATTTTATATAGACTGAATAATGATAGAAATACCAGTCTATGTAATTCACTTGGTTTAATTTGAATTATTTTGTCTGCTAGAATCTTTTCAAAAGCCGGTACCCCTAGCACAGCTGAATTCAGATTTGCAAAACGTCATCGCTTATCTTTCTTTGACAGTGACGTCACATCAGACCAGCAGCCCGGAGACTGAACCTTACAAGTATTGACGCCCAGCCAGATGGTCTGATGTGACGTCACAAACCAACGTCAAACAAGGGCAGATAAGCGATGCGGATTTCATTTCTGAAATCGGCCGGGCTTGAGATACCAACTTTGAAGCACTTTTCAAAAGCTACCAGGAAACAAAATACTTCAAATAAAACCAAACTAAATATATGGGCTGATATTTCCATCATTAACTAGCCCGCGAAAAATATAAATAGGAAAATATGAAAACCTTTGCATTTCACCTTTAACTTCGAGACCCCTCCCATCGTGTTCTACGTGGTTAGACGTGAAAACAAGATCCCGCAACCCGTATCACAATGAACATGTGTGCATTGCCCAGTATGTTCCCCATCGTGTTCTACGTGGTGAGATGTGAAAAACAAGATCCCACAACCTATATCGCAATGTCCAGGAGTAAATTTCCCAGTATGGACTGAGCCAGTATGGGCCAATAAACAGACCTACCCGGTACCTGAACTTTAAAATAAAAATTCATCGCTTATTTTCGAGACCCCTCCCATCGTGTTCTACGTGGTTAGATGTGAAAAACAAGATCCCGCAACCCATATCACAATGAACATGTGTGAATTGCTCAGTATGGACCTATCCACTGAGCCAGTAGGTCTATGGGCGTATCCAGACCTCTGTGAACTTTTCGAAAAATTTCCCCGCTTAGCTTCGGGACCACGCCCATCGAGTTCTACGTGGTGAGACGTGAAAAACAAGATCCCACAACCTATATCACAATGTCCAGGAGTAAATTTCCCAGTATGGACTGAGCCAGTATGGGCCAATATACAGACCTACCCGGTACCTGGACCTTTCAAAAAAAAATCACCGCTCAACTTCGAGACCCCTCCCACCGTGTTCTACGTGGTAGGATGTGAAAAACAAGATCCCGCCACCCATATCGCAATGAACATGTGTGAATTGTCCGGTATGGACCTATCCACTGAGCCAGTAGGCCTATGGGCCCATCCAGACCTCCGTGAACTTTTCGAAAAATTTCACCGGGACTTTTCGAAAAATTCCACCGCTTAGCTCCGAGACCCTTATCATCGTGTTTTACGTGGTGAGAAGAAGAAAACAAGACTCCACAACCCACAGTAAAATCCACAAAAAATGACCACCCCCATATCCCATACAGGCATTTTCCAGTATAGATGCAAATGTTCGAATCATTCTCCTATTGTTGAGGTAAAGTCCGTGTTCCGCATTTCATATTTTCGGAGTCCTCATTTTACATACACCCATCCATGACTTGATAGGCAGGCCCGATAAGCCGGAGACCGATATTAGCCCTTTTGGACCTTGTTGATAGGAGTTTTCCCCTATTTTAGGGGTAAAGTCCGTGTTTCGCTTTTTATATTTTCGGGACAAATTCTCAATTTACATGCCCCAACCCAACACTTGATCGCCCTGGACGACCGCTTCATTTCGACACCTCACTCGACCCAATCGGTCCACCAGGGGCCCCTCACGCGCCCAAAATGTTCCGAAGATTGGTGAAGATTGCCGGAGAATTTCCGCCTGCTCTCCGCGTATTTGGGCCTACTTTCTATCCGCGGAGGCTTTTCCTGCTATCGCATCATCGCCAGACCGCATCACCGCGGAGGAATACGTGACCGAAAGTCCCGGAACTTTAGTGACCTTGACCTCTTCATCACGTGATCTTCCCGTGACCTCCCCAAAAATGACGAAAGTACATGTAGGTCAAGTTGACTTTATCCGTCCTTTACATACTACTTATGTCTTCACGTTGTGCGTTTAGGCGTAGCCTCTATACACAATTAGGCGCATTTCCACAGTTAGACGTAAATTTTCTACACGATTAGGCGCAACGCATAATTAGACGCAAAATGATTTCCACGAATCAGCGCGTTTCCATGATCAGACGCATATTTCTCACACGAATAGGAGCATTTCCACAATTAGGAGCAAATCTCCTACACGAATAGGCGCAGTTCCACAATTAGGAGCATTTTTTTCTACACGATTAGGCGCAACGCAGAATTAGGCGCAAGATGGTTCAAATGATTAGGAGCAGTTACATGATTAGACGCAGCCTCCTTACATGATTAAGCGCATTTACACAAATAGGCGCAAATCCCGTACACGATTAGGTGCAGTTCCACAATTAAGCGCAAATTTCGTACACGATTAGGCGCAGTTCCACCATTAAGCGCAAATTTCCTACACGGTTAGGCGCAACACGTTATTAGGCGCAATTCTTTTACACGATTTGGCGCTGACACGATTAGGCGCAAATACACGATTAGGCCCCCACAGTGTGTGGTCCGAAAACAGCTCAATATCCATCTTCACCACGTCAAGGTTTCTATTTGTGAGCCAAAGGCGAACTCTTGACCAACTTGCATAGCAAACCGTGTTCCGCCCACGCTCCAGTTACGTGACCTAGAAAAACTGCGCTGATGGTAAAATACGTTTGGGTTTTACTTTCGCTGCTAAACTATTCGCTGATACCGAATGTAAAATATTTAATCCAAGCACGCATAACAATAAAATATTAATGGATAGACCAGCGAAATTTTATAGAAATCCGTGCGTTTCAACCCAATTCAAGTCCTTCAGTGGGAAGGTGAGGTCGGATACACTGACATCGCGGACCGCCTTTAAAGCTTCGGTATTTTCTACATTTGCCTGGCTTGTTGGATGTTTGATGGTAGATGAATGGGTTTATTTTCTCTTCAAATAGATTTTGTTTTAAACTATGTTTCCTTATATTTATTAGTGTTCATGGTTGTTGAAAAGGTGCATGTTCTTCTGCCACTGGGTATCGCACAAGCTATGGTGTTTTCGAAGCTGTTGTCACGTTCGCCATGGTCGCGGTGCTTAAGTGATCTGATTGGTCAATATGTGCAGGATGCCGCTGTGTGTCGTTGATGGCGATACATTGCCCAAGCGGACCAGGGGTTATATCTAGGATAGAGATACCCCTGGTTTTAGCGAGGATGCTCAATATCATGCTGCGAGACCAAATAAAGTACAAATGATCACGAAGAAAGCTAAAACGCCATTCTTCTGAAGAATGCCATGTTTTTGACCACGTGTAGCGTTTATTCTAACAAACTCAAGTAACTATTTGCAGTTGACCCTCAATCCAGCTAATCATATCGTAGTTAGTTCGGCGCTATAACTGTCGCCATAACTGTATCAATCAAGTGATGCTTCAAGTGATGAGTAAAACAGTCGCTACATTTTCTTGCTTTCCAAAAAGTCAATTTTCCGAGTCAGTTCAAGGAAAGAGTCATATTTTCTTGTATTTAATGGTGTTTATTTTTTATATTTTTTTTTGACATGAAATAGTGAGTTTTATAATTGAGTGCCTTTTTGGAAACTTCGATTTGGTCAAAAAAGTCAAAATCTCTCAGATCACCCTTCCCCTTAAATGAGCAGAAATAACCAACATACAACACATGCGTGAAACCTAATATCAATGTTGTTCTAATCGTTGTGTGCTATTTGTGACGTCTGGGGTTATAGAAAATCATATACAGATGGGACATACTGGTATTATTTTGGGACAATTCGACCTTTTACACCAGTACCGATAAGCTAGCCAAACTCGTGGCTCACTGTCCATTGTATGCTCACACCTCGGATATAATCACGTCTCTGTTCTCTTTGTACCTACATCTTAGTCAGAAAAAAACTAGGTTACCTAGGTTATAAAACACAGTTACAAGTTCTTGCAATAATATTTGTCTAAAAGGTATACATGTCTAGCGCAAGATGTTGAACAGCCATCCGGGCTAAGCCTTCGTCACACTTGGGCATACTATGGTGTTCTATTTGTGCCAATTTGATCTCGCGCGTCGACTTGCAAAAGTCGACGCACGACGCGCGACGCGAAAAGTCGACGTCGTGTTTTGAAACGCGACGTCGCCCTTTCCGTCGCGCGTCGAGTTTTACAATGTTAAAGAGATAGGCCAAAACTCGACGTCGTGTTTCAAAAGTCGACGTCGCCTTTTGGCCTATCTCTTAGCATTGTAAAAGTCGACGCGCGACGGAGAGGGCGACGTCGCCTTTCAAAACGCGACGTCGACTTTTCGCGTCGCGCGTCGCCTTTTTGAAGAATCAAAACTCGACGCGCGACGCGAATGTCCGTCGCGTGTCGACGTTTTAAAAGTCGACGCGCGACGTCGCGTTTTGAAAGGCGACGTCGCCCTCTCCGTCGCGCCTCGCGCGTCGACTTTTACAATGCTATGAGATAGGGCAAAAGTCGACGTCGACTTTTGAAATACGACGTCGAGTTTTGGCCTATCTCTTTACCATTGTAAAAGTCGACGCGCGACGCGCGACGGAAAGGGCGACGGAAATGGGGAGCTGAAACTCCTTGACTTTATAGTTTATCATATTGGGGTCATTTTTAGCCTATTTGCATAACTCCCTGAGCAGAGGATGATGGGTAAATTGAAGATGGCGGCCACGTGGGGTACCAGAAAAGTTATGTTTTCGTCATATTTCTTCAAAATTTCAGCTTTTTTTGCGATGAAAAGTGGGCAAAAACTATTTTATTTCACATCACATTAATATTTACTAATTTATCATACAGTTTTTGCGGATAAATTGCATAAATAAAAAATTCGGAAAATCCGACCGAAAAAACGACTTGGATGTTTTTTACATTTTCTGGTAGAGCTTGACCCAAGGGTATCGTGTGGTAATTTTCAGCCCCCTAGCTGAAGGGATAAGAACAATAATTAGGGGGGGGGGGCATTCCTCCCCCCCCCCCACCCCCAGGCCTGGACAGGTCCCAAAAAGCCCAGGCCAGATAGGGTTAATGACCACTAACAGGAGCAAGTCATCCTCCATAATGCAGGTCTGTATACTCCGTACCAGCCCTGCATGTCAGGTATGTATGCTCCGTTTCAACCCTGCATGCACCTATATGTAGGCAGTAAAGCCGTTAGTCGAACCGACCGTTTAAAATAGCAGCCAATGAACGGACGGCGTTCGATTCTGATACGCCATCTTCGTTAACGTAGGTCTAGTTTATCTGGAGAAAACGCAGGAGAACAAACTCTTTGAAGTTCCGGGCGGAAACCACATGGGGGGGGGGGGGGGGGGGCTCTCTTAAGTCAAAAGAAATACGAAGACGAAGATACGAATTCAAAACAATCAGAGGGGACAAAATTTTACAAAACTTTGCCTGGCCTTTAACTCTCTCAAGTATAGGCATATTCAGGTCAAGAAGTCATGAGGCCACGAAGGCTGTTCGGAAAGCCTATTATTAAAACAGCTAGTCTTCGTTCTGGCGAATTCGTCTTCTGTCATGGCTCAGCTTTGTCAGACGAACTATGAAGTATTGACGGATGGTAAGCTGTTCCAGCTGTCTCCCTTCCAATGATTGGTCATTCGACCTGTGTATTTTGAGTTAAGTCGAGCTTTCTCATTGGCCTAGTATTTACAGCAGCCATCCCCATCTTCATAAACAACTACGTGACTGTCTCAGTTGACCCGGGACATAGCACAGCCTCGTTTTCGTTCTCTGCGAATGTTGCTGTTGTTACATCACTTAGTCACTGGTCCCTCTGCCAGGCGGGTCCAATAGTATAGGCTATAGAAGGACATGGGACTTACATGATTGTCTGTAAATTCGACATAAATTTAGGATCCGTACTGTACTATTTGTCGACGGAAGGTTTGGTTTTGAGTCCTGCGTACGAGGCGAATCTGGCGCGTGATATCTGGATATTTATAGGAAATTCATGTCAAGACAGCAGTAGTAAGACGGGAAATTCTGTCGTATTGCCGGTGAGGATGATGACGTCACGAGGCGGTGATACCACGGATGACGTCACTTCCGGTCACGTGACTTTCCCGTCAATATACGCATGCGCCGTCGGGCAGTAGTAGGAGAAAAAAAGGCATTTGAGTGGACAAGGTGGGCCACCCCTGGTCCAAATGGGTCGTGTGATGTGTCATATTGAAGCGCTCGTGAGGTAGCGTCGGACTGGGATGGTTTGTAGTGGAACTGCAGTCCATCTGCGCATGCGTCGCGGTCGTGTGGCATTTTCGCCAGGGACCAGGATAAAATTCATTATCAAACTCGTAGGAAACTTCTAATATGAAGAGACAATATGCAAACGGCATCATATCCAGACACTATGCGTGATCAGATCTCCTGTAATATCAAAGGTGTTGTGTGTAATGTATGGCTCTGATTAGTCTGGTTTCTCCACAGGGGCTCGTTACCGTTGTTAAGTTGATTTCTTCTCCCCCCCCCCCGCCACCCCACCTTCCATCGACAACGCCTCACCCTCTCTCGCCATCAACCGAAATAACCAACAACGGGTGCGTCCAGGAAACAGAAAATATCCATATACCGTTAAAATGGACAGGCTTGATTGTCGTAATTGTCTCATTATTAGCTATGGGAGAATACTGGCAAACAGATCGCACGAGGTTTTAGTAGTTAGATTACCGGACCTGAAGTCTGTCCATTCTAATCAGTCGTCTACTTCAGAACTTGTAAAAATCAATTGTTGGTTCGCCATGAATTTTCTTTTCTTTGTGTGTAGGCCTATAACAAACTAAAATCTACAAAATGACTGACTTTCCGTGATATTTATAATATATCACGCTTTAAAGAACTTTAAATTTGTATCCGTATAAAACTCCATAATATTTTTTTTTTCATTTACCGAGGCTGAAGTACGTAGGGTGACTTCATAATACATTGAGGTTATCACGGGCAAAGGTCGATGAGGGCGTATAAAGTCAGACAGACGAGCGTTGAGTGTGTTGCCTGCATGGCCAACCAAATAACCGAATGTTAATCACAAACTTTAGAACCTCTCGTTAGATGACTAGCTATGTCGACTTGATTGTCCCAATCGTCTGGCACGAAGGGAGTAAAAGGATCAGTGAAGCCACATCTAACATGCTTCTTGAACCAAGAAAACAGAAATACGCCGTCCAGCATCATTTGTATCCTCCAAAAGGTAAGAAAGGAACAACTTATTGGGCTTAATAATTTATCATCTCACCAATAAAGGACCAATTCCGTGTGTTTGTTTGTACGTGCATTGTTGCAAGAGTTTTAGTCAAATATTCATGAAACTCCGTTAGGATATAGATGCGGTCATTACAGAAGAAATATTTTTTAAAGTGAGATATCCTACTATGAAGGGGTTTAAGTAATCCCGGAATAAAGATGACGACGGATACAATTTTGTAGAAGTCATTGTGACTGTATTTCCAAGCTATCAGAGAATACTTCCTCCGCTCTCAGGTAGAGTGTCATTTGCCACTTTACCTGATGATTGAGAAAGTAATTATTTGGCAAATGCCACTCTACCTGAGGATGAAGAAAGTAATTCTCTGGCAAATGCCACTCTACCTGAGGATGGAGAAAGTAATTCTCTGGCAAATGCCACTCTACCTGAGGACGGAGAAAGTAATTCTCTGGCGAATGCCACTCTACCTGAGGATGGAGAAAGTAATTCTCTGGCAAATGCCACTCTACCTAAGGACGGAGAAAGTAATTCTCTGGCAAATGCCACTCTACCTGAGGATGGAGAAAGTAATTCTCTGGCAAATGCCACTCTACCTGAGGATGGAGAAAGTAATTCTCTGGCAAATGCCACTCTACCTGAGGATGGAGAAAGTATTTCTCTGGCAAATGCCACTCTACCTGAGGATGGAGAAAGTAATTATCTGAAAGCTTGTAAATACAATCAGAATGGACCCCTATAATATAGGAATATTTATTAACTGGAGGTATAACTACAAATGACCTTCTTGATGCACTGAACTTGAAGAATGATTCGACTTTCTGTGTCCACCAATTATAGTACGGTCCTAAATGTAATGAGAACATTATAAATATATGTTTAGTTCCTGAACTAATTACCTAGCTTACATACTTAAATTCTGCAGTCGGATTTTACGCTAGTTCTAATTAAGACAGAAACAAGCACTACTCACAGTAATCCCGTTTGTTTGCCTCTGTCTGACACTGACTCCAAAATTTCGCTGCCGCTGATTGGTCACCCGTGGAGCCATCGCCTTGCCCGCAATGACACGTGACGGCTCTACAAGAACCTCCAACGAAATAAACCAATAATCCCACACCGACAGCTATGGCAATAACGAGCAATGCCAGAACGATGCCAACTCCGAGACCTACACGACAACCGCTATCAGATCGCCTTTGTTTGTATTTCACCATATCTGGGTGGTCGTCGGAAAGTTCAAATGATTCTTTCATCTCGTACTATGTCGAAATACTTCCAGTTATGACTTCAATTTAGTTCACATTAAACAGGCGACCGATTCTTGAAGAAGACGTCGAATCGGAAAAGTAGTACACGTACCTTCTACGGTGGTCAGACTTATTCATCAAAACTGAACGACGAGAACCGACAAGTTATAATACGACCCACCTGCCACAAAGAATGATACTTCGCAAGAAAAAAAGGTTGAATTGCTAACCAAACTTGATCGGTGCAGATATTTCCTTAGACATATCTAAAATTCTCCGCGGCACTGCGAAGTTCCCGTAAATAACAACTCAACATGTCTGTCCAATCTCAGAATCAGCAAAAAATCAGGTTTCTTATTTCTGGGAAGTTCAGATAAAACTAATCCAGTTCGTTTATCACATCTGCACAAGCATGTATAACACCGGATTGGACGGTCCAGGATGCAATCACAGCGTGTTCAGTCAAGATCCAAGATACGTTACTGCTCTCTCAAGAAACTCAAGTACACCGAAAATAAACAGTCCAAGACCTTGTGCTTGGGATCCTTGTGCATTCTTTCCTATATCTCTTATAACATCCAGTGCTCTATGCCTTATGATATCTTTATGTATGCAGTAGTCCCACATACAACGTACTTTTATGTCACTTTTATGCTCAGAAAAAGTGTCTATGTATATTCAATTCAGTGAATCTGATATTGGAATTACAATAGCGTAATGCACACTGTACCCCGAGTACTATAATTTCGCTTGAAATAGAATGCGGTATATACAGTGACCGGTTTTCTTACACGACCCAGATTTTACTGTGAAAGTTTCTTGTTTGCTTACGGTTATGTTAAGTTTGTAAGTTTGTAGTCATTTGGGAGATCATCCTCAGAGTAAATAGCCATATAAACGTGTTTATGAGTGGATGTGTGGAAACGTATACATACTTTCCGCGATCCAGCCAATAGAAGTTGTGTCATTTTCACATGGGGAATTTTTATTAAATATGAACAAGACATGTAGGATATAACAATAATGGACAAGGCCTATTCTTTTTAAATGGGATCATTTATGAAATCAGTTATAATAAATCGCCAATATTTATTAGCAGTCAAACGCAATCTGATAAATATTATCTCTTGCAATGCTCGGGCATGCGGCCATAAGGGTCTAGAATAAAAATGGGAAAACTTAACTCAATATATTCAAACAGTATTCTCATTCCCAGACGGGTGATCATCTGAGATATTTCCAATGATTCCAAGTTGATTCAGGGCTATGATCGGCAAACGAGAGAGAATCAATGTGCGTAACCTTTATAGGCCCATCCAAATGCTCCTCATGGATGATCGACCGACAGAAAAAGTTCATCTTTACAACCTAGAAGTAAAATGACAAAACCATATTTTTCCAACTGCTATGGATTTAGTCTTGCTCAACTGCTCTTTTCAGAGTCTCCATATCCTGCATCTTCACAAGTCCAGGTAAATCCTTAATCCTCGGAGAGGGTTTAGCTGAACATTTTTGCTGATTCGAATGATTTATTGAGTGATTGCCTGTATTATACAATCGTATACATTTCGTTTTGAATTGGCATGTCGCTATCCCAAGCCTGTGGTTTATGCTTTGATTCCCGATGTCGATTTCAGTCTGACATCAAAGTGTTTTGTCCAGCGAGAAAATTCACAACTAACACCTGGCAGTGGATTGGCGTAATGAGCTGACTTAGCGCGTTTACTGATTGGCTCGATTCAGAAAAAAACCTCTTGAGCTATTTATATCCAGAACTGCTATGGGTAAATAACCAAGCCAGTATATCGATCCTAACGGAATGATTGATACCCTGGCTTGCCAGGATGCATATCCTGTGGACATGCCTATCTATATACCCGTATGCATTATCCCATAGTTGTGAGCATGTGGACCTCGGACATGCATGTGAATCTTGGCGTGTAGCCAGATGAAGACCATGATGTGTACGAGCACGGAACGCAGTGTACGCATCGTGGGACGCTTAAAAGTCCCACGTTAGTAGTAGTATAAGGTGATTACAGCGCGCATTTTGCCGGGGGAGGTAACTCTTGCATCCGACAAGGGGCGCTGTTTTGACCTGTGAACATGTATTGACCTGTCTGTGATGGCGTTCTGTGGGTGCAAGATGGCGGCGTGTGGGACCAAGATGGCGGCGTGTGGGACCAAGATGGCGGCGTGTGGGACCAAGATAGCGGCGTGTGGGACCAAGATGGCGGCGTGTGGGACCAAGATGGCGGCGTGTGGGACCAAGATGGCGGCGTGTGGGACCAAGATGGCGGTATGTAGAAAAACGTATAAAAGGAGGCGATTTTTAGTGGTGAGGTGTATTCATTGCACTACCTTACGGAGAACTCTGACCTGACCAGCCTGCCTGCCTGCCTACCTGCCTGTTTGCCAGCCTGCCTGTTTGCCAGCCTGCTTGCCTGCCTGTATGAGACGTGGAGTAGCTTTTCATTTTACCAGTGCAATTTCACCAGCCTATTACACCGTAGCAGCTACTCACCAGCCTCAGCCCACAGTCATGGAGTCATCCCAGCAAGTGAAGCTTCAAAAGTACCGTGTTCGCCTCATTGATGAGATGCAGCTGACCAGTATCACTCAGTATAACACCAATCAACACCTTACACGTATGTAATATAAATTATTTTTTAATAATATCTATGCTAGGAAATACCCCCCCCCCCACTTCTCGGAATTTTTCAGCTTAGGTCTTTAGGAGAACGTGTCACAGTGAAAAAAGACATCACAGTTATTTCCCTATATTATGGAAACTTTTAGCGGCCAAGTTTAGTATCTATAGGTAGGCATTTATATATTGGCAGAATTTTCTCGTGTAACTCAAACATCCTCCACATGGATCAGCTGTTTTTATGTCAACAAAACACCTCTATTTTTAGTTTCATTCGCGCGATTGCATGGACGTCCACTGCCGGTTTTGGACCATTTATCAATGCAAATTTCACGTATTTTCTCAAAGCAGCTCATGACATATAAAGCTCGAGTAATTCTCCACATATGCAGTCAGTCCTCCGGGATATTTTCCCAGCAACTTGACAAGGAACACGATATGGGACACCGTACATTTGTTCAACGTTACACATTCCCGCTACATCATGAAATATCCGTACACCATCACTATATATGCCTACGATCTTACTATTTATAGAGTTTGTCGCTCAAAATCACTCATTGACTTTATCAACAAGAATTACACCATGCCTCGCGCATGGCTCAGCTGAGATTACAGCGTAGTACTGCCAGCACCAACAACGAACTGGCAGACGACATGATCCAACAATTGACTAAACAGACAAGATCTCTCCTACCAGTACGTCTCAATTTATCTCAAAGTGTTCACAATACATTCTAGAATAATATGATGCACGAATTTAAGAGTTTTGTGTCACAAAATGGCGTCTAGGGTCACAATTGGTACAATTCCCCGGATATTTCTGCCTTTCCAACCATAGCGCCATCTATTCACACTGACGCAAGGGAGACAACTCGGTCTTGGTCAATCCTCTCATTCGCGCATTTCCATAAATTTTGCCTGAAGTAGGGGTGGTCATTTTTTGTGGGTTTTACTATGGGCTGTGAGGTTGTAGAATACGCTGGGAAAAAGCTATGAAATTTGTTTTTAAGTACCGGGTAGGTCTGTATATAACCCATAGGCCTACTGGTTCAGTGCATACGTGCATATTGGGTGGACATGTTGAGGTCTAGGTGAGCCCCTAGTGTACCGATGATGTCGGTTGAGGTCTTATTTTGAAGCTCTCGTGGAGTAGCATCCCACTGGACTAATGGTCCGTCCGTGTTCAATGGTCTGCGCATGCGCAGTCTGGCCGTAGTAGAGAAAGCAGGCATCTTGGGTGCTATGTGGGTGTATGTTTGGGATAGAGAGGGACCGCTATGGGTTCGAATGGGTCGTGGAAGGTGTCATGTTGTAGCTCTCGGGGGAAAAAAATGAATAAAAAAAAAAAATAAATAATAATAATAAATAAAAAAAAAAAAAAAAAAATCGGCGAGTAGTAGACAAAGGGAAAATTGGGAAGTACTGACCATGCCCCAGAATACTTCAAGGTGATATGCATATCACGGCCTTAAGGCCTATGTAAGATGTAATCTACTTCACATTTTAGTAGTATAAAAAACGCAAGTCCTATTGACCTTGCCCCTCCAAAGAAATAAGAAGTCGTGACCGATTCATTGTCAAAATCGGCTCTATTTTACAGGAGTATATACGATCAGGATGAGGCGACGTGACCGATCGAGATCTCCCTTGGCGCGTGAGAATGTGAGAGGCGAACACGACTTTCCTGAGGATCCAGCTGTGCCTCCCGCTGACGCCTTGCCAGAAGACCACCCTGTGAGTGACATCTATCGGCGCCATTGGAGCACCATCCGACGATGTTTCCACCGTCATCGCCCTATTCAAGATTTGTATAATTTCCGGCTACAGGACCTCACGTATCTTCCTAACTATGCCGAGAACATTTTCAGAGACCAAGTGACTGCGTTCAAAGTGAATATGACATTCGGCTATATTCTACGGCACAAAGAGACGGACCAGTTACGGTATTTTTATCCGAGCAATAATACCTATGTGTTTGACAAGCCATTCACCATCATCAATCGTGCGTCACTGGAGCCCCTCATCGACCAACTGACTACGTTGGACCCATTGGAATGGGCCCGGTTGCAACGCCCCAATACCAAGTGGACTGTGGAAATGGTCACCAACGTGACATTTTTCGTGACCAAAATGAGAGATCATCCTATCGGTGCCCCTGTACTACTACCCCCTTGGCTGCTCAATCGAAAAGGACTGTATGCATTAACACAAGGCGCACATGGACCCTACAAAGACCAGAAATGTCTGTTCCGGTGTTTGGCCATTCATTTGGACGAATGTCATCCCCGGAATTGTGATAGTTGGAGACAATATTTAGAGGAACGAGACCTGGACGCGCGGCAGTTCCGGGGAGTCCCATTCAAGTATTTGGATGTCGTGGAGTCACTGTTCAACGTCAATATCTTTGTGTACCGTTTACTACGGGAAGAGAAGGAGGATGAGGAGGAGGATCATTACACATTTGTGGCTGAATTGGTGCATCGGTCTTCAGAACGGTATGCTTCCACCATGAAAGTCAACATCTTCGACGACGGCGGGGTGAATCATTTTTCCCTGATCTATGATATGAGTCTGTACGCGCAATCCTACAGTTGTGCCCAATGCCATCGGGTGTTTAAACAGTCTCAGCACTTACATCGACACGAAAAGATTTGTGACCACACTGTGAAACGGAAATTTCCTGGCGGCGTGTACCATAACACGCCCACCATCTTCGAGGAACTGGCCGATGAAGGAATTGTCATACCAGAAGAGCATCGTTATTTTCCCTACCGGGCATGTTACGATTTCGAGGCGATTTTGGAACCGATGGACGCAGCCTCGGCGAAAACACAGTGGACACAGCGCCATATTCCCCTGAGTGTCAGTATTTCCAGCAACGTACCTGGCTATGACGCTGCACCTGTCTGTTTCGTGTCCGCCGGCGACGCCCATGACTTGATTACCCGCATGATGGACTATTTAGAGGAAGTCAGTGCGGCCAGTACAGAACTATTGGTGTCCAAGTTCCAGGACGTACTGGACCAACTCGACGACCGGATTCCTACACTGGGTGTATCGTTCAGCGACGATGAAGAGTCAGAGATGGAGCATAGTGGTCAAATATTTGACAGAGAAGAAATGGAGCATAGTGGGCAAATATTTGACAGAGAGGAAATGGAGCACAGTGGGAAAATATTTGACAGACAGGAAATGGAACACAGTGGGCAGGACATTCAACTGCAGGATGTCCCTTTACCTAAACCGTATGCGGAGAAATTGAAAATCCGCTTCCTGCAATACTTAGGCCAGTTACCGGTGCTCGGATTCAACTCGGGGCGATACGATCTGAACATGGTGAAGGAATTTCTGTACCCTTACTTGGCCCAGTCCGATACCATCAAGTCCGTCATCAAAAAGATCAACAACCACATGGCCCTCACCACCACATCACTCCATTTCCTGGATGTACGGAACTACTTAGCTCCCAATTATAGCTACGATCAGTGGGTGAAGGCCTATGACTGTGCACAAACCAAAGGGAAGTTCCCTTACACCTACATATCGACGCTCGACCGCTTGGAGGAAACACAGTTGCCACCCCGGGACGCGTTCTATGACGATCTCAAGCAAATGGAATGTTCGGAAGACACGTACCAGGAACTACAGCAGGTATGGAATGACCAACACATGCAGACCTTGCGAGATTTCCTCATATGGTATAATAACTTAGATGTGGTCCCTTTCCTCGAAGCGGCCGAGAAAATGGTTCAACTCTTTCGTCGCGAGATGCACGTCGACATCTTCAAGGAGTGTTTGAGTTTACCGGGTCTCGCGCTTCGCCATCTCTTCCAAGATTGTCCTACCTACTTCTCGCTGATACAACAAAAAGATGAGGACATGTATGATTGTTTAAAACAGAACATCGTCGGCGGACCTAGCCTTATTTTTCACCGTTATCATGAGAAGGATGTCACTACTCTTCCCGGTGGAAAACCCTGTGCCAAAATCATTGGATTTGACGCCAATGCCCTGTACCTGTGGTCTCTCGCCCAACCCATGCCTAGCGGGCATTATACGCGCTGGTTGGCAGACGGTCAACATTTCACACCTCAACGTACGCCGTACAAACATCTCGCCGACCAGTGGTTGGATTGGGAAGCTGATCGACGGGGAATTTATATACGCCATCAGACCAACGCCACAGAGAAGCGCATAGGAGATCTTCGACTCTCCCGGGTGTTACTGGCACGGCCACCAATGTCCTTTCAGCGCTGGACGCTTCAACGAACGACGTGGGAAATCGGCAGAAGAATTACGAGCAGAAGTGGTGGAGAATGGAGATTACGTCAAAGAGTTGGGGTACGATCTTATCGAACTGTGGGAGTGTGAATTTCACACCATGTGCCAGGCCCTCCCACACTTACGCGACTTCCTTAAAGCGCGCGAGTACCCGCTCAGTCGTCGGCCACTCTTGACCCTGCCACAGCTTTTCGACGCCGTTCGTTCCGGGATCCTGTATGGATTTGTCGAATGTGATCTGCATGTTCCCGACCATCTCAAGCCACTCTTCGCCCAGTGCCCGCCTATCTTCAAGAACACGCTGGTGGGTCGGGCTGACATTGGAGAGACCATGGGCGCCTATGCTGAGGAACATGACGTATTGAAACAACCTCGTCGAATGTTGATTGGGAGTATGTGGGCAGAGAAAATCTTGCTGGGTACCCCTCTGTTACAGTGGTACATGAGCCATGGCCTCGGAGTGACGCGCGTGTACCAAATCCTTCAGTATATACCCAATGCCTGTTTCGCGCGGAATGCCGACATCGTGACGTCTGCCCGTCGTCAAGGCGACCAAGATCCTAGTCAGGCCATTATCGGTGAATCTTGGAAATTGACAGGCAATGGTTACTATGGAAAAACGGTCACCAACCAAGACAAGCACGTCAACGTCAATATCTGTACTACACCACAAGCCCGCAAAAAGATCAACTCGCCTCTGTTTCGGTCCGTCGACGTCATCGATGATGATACATATGAAATCTCTTCAGCCAAAAGGGTCATTCGTTACAACCTGCCCCTCCAAATTGGATGTATGGTATACCAGGTGGCCAAACTGAGGATGCTCCAGTTTTTATATGATTTCATGGGTGTGTATTTTAATCCATCCGATTGGCAACTCATGGAGATGGATACGGACTCTGCCTACATGGCCGTCTCTAATGCGGATTGGGAGTGCCTGGTCAAACCCGAGTTACGCGCACAGTATGAGGTGGAACGGGACCAGTGGCTACCTCGACGTGACCATTACCAGTACGACAAGCGGACGCCGGGCCTGTTTAAGCTAGAGTGGAGTGGGGATGCCATGATCGCCCTGTCGTCCAAGACCTACTTCTGTTACGGTGGAGATGGAAACAATAAGTTCAGTTGCAAAGGGGTGAACCGGCGCGATCCCAACATCGACAAAGCCTTGTACCTGAACGTGCTGCAAAGCCAGACCAGTGCGAGTGGGACTAACCGAGGATTCCGGGTGGTGGACCACCAGATGCGAACCTACATCCAGAAACGAGATGCCTTTACTTTCTTTTACCCGAAACG
Source organism: Hanleya hanleyi (assembly GCA_036873755.1). Taxonomy (NCBI): domain Eukaryota; kingdom Metazoa; phylum Mollusca; class Polyplacophora; order Lepidopleurida; family Hanleyidae; genus Hanleya; species Hanleya hanleyi. The sequence continues at coordinate 22,473 of JAVTVY010032977.1, forward strand.
GAAAGTTCTTCCCGATGGCATCAGTACCACTTACCTGGACTTGTGAACATATATTATACCCGGACTTGTGAATTCTAATGGACATACATATTTGGACTCTAAATTACTCTCTATATACATTACACCATGAACTTGTTTGTCATTCTTTTGAATAAGTACTCGATATACGTCAGTTCGATGACTCGGTCTAACTGTTATATACCCCACTGTGATTTCTCTCTCTCTATACATACGTTCACCTCAATTCTTGTTTGCAACGTTCTTATATACTTGTACATACATTCTTGTTCACTTGTTCACCTTAATAAATATTCGAACTTCACTTGGGTTTTCATGAAGTTTTTTATTGAACAACACCACCGAAACATTCGTACTAACCATGCTCCGAGCAGGTTATATCATGGTCTTAACACCTATGTTGGGTTTCTGAGTATTGATGGGTCACATCCCGAGCACTGAAAGAGTTCCAAATGTTTCCTTAGACGTACGGATGTTCAACCTCCGGGGTGTTTCCCGCCCCGGGCCGCCCCGGCTCCCCAGCGCAAGCGCGTGCGCGCGCGCGGGTTCTCCGGCCGCAGCGCGCGCGCGCGCGTCATCACCGGCAGTGCGCGCACGCGGGTCAAAAGGTCACATCCAGGTCAAAAGGTCTCCCTTTCGGCAAGGTTCGGAGAATACATAGAACTTATAGTCATAAACTTAATCTATACGTGTTGGACGAGTCTTCACTCACCGTATACACGCACCTCAATGAAATGGCCGCTCCAAACCTAGACCAAAAACACGTACTTGGTCTGTGGGCTGATTTCATTGGCTCTCTATTTTACTATAGTGCGCTTGCATTCTAACCTTGATGGGTTACATTTTGGCCCCATCCTACACCACTGATTTCAGTTTGACTGAATCTCCACATTGGGCATTGATGCATTATGAATAAAACACACAAGACAGGATTTTTTGGTGAGATCTCATTTTTTTTATTCAGTGAACAACAACAACGTGAGAACAACCACGTGAAAACTGAAGCCCAGAACAAGGGGCTTGTACATTGAAAGAACTGAAGCCCAGAACAGGGGGCTTGTACATTGAAAGAACTGAAGCCCAGAACAGGGGGCTTGTAAACTTAAGCCCAGAACAGCGGGCGTGTGTACATTGAAAGAATTCAAGCCCAGAACGGGACTTGTACATTGAAATGATGGGCGGCCCAGTCATATACGAGTACATCTCGGTCCTCAGCCTTGGGGTACTCGTCAAACATCTGTACGATGGTAGATAAGGTCCTTCCCCGGCATCGATGGTACAGGTAAAACAAGCAATATTGTCCGCACACCATACTGTCCAGGCTTTGCAACGTTTTAGTATTCCAACACCACGTCTCTGTGCCTTGATCCATGAAATCTGTTAAATCGGGATGGAAGGGTGGTAGGCCGTACGGATGAGTATTCGCCCTGCTCTTCTGTCAAGTACACGGCCACCCAGTGTTCACCGGGTCGCTCCATCGGGTCTGTATTCAGGACGTAAGCAGCCGGATACACACGGTCTAATGGGAACACGTCTCGGGCGAACACTCCTTGAAAGACCATACGTGTCCCTGGATCATTCTCCAGCACGGTGCGTATCTGGTCTGTATCCATGTTAGGTGGCGAAGTCACACAGCACGTTACGGCTTTTATCGATTTGAATGATGTTGTCAAACTCAGCGTAGCAGATCACATTGATGGTTTTCGGTAAAGGTGTCCCAAAATGCAGTTCCAAGCGTAAGTTGCCTTTCTTGACGAGACTCAGTTGATGATCGTTGTCTAAGGTGGGAGTCAGATCGAAACAGAACAACGTGTACCCTCTGCCGAAATCGTCTCGACTGATCATATTTCCCTCGTCTTGGTTGATTTGGCCAGTTGCTGTGAAGAGGTTCAGATAGCTCCGGATGTAATTGTCCGTTCCGAAATTAGGTTGTAAGGGGCGTGCCGGTACCTGCTGGCCATCCACATACAGGGCCACGAAATTGATGTTGAACGCTTTTAGGTTGAACGGATTCCTCGAGAGAGTCCCATTATAACTGACGTTCTCCACACAGGCTAGGGTTAAACGCTTGGGCAAATCCCCCAGGAACAGGTTTTCTTGATTGACAATCATATTGCCTTTAGGAACGGAAAAGACCTTGGTCTGTACTCGTCGAATCGGGTACTGGGCTGGTTTTTTCTCCAAGGCTCTGATGTGCCCCAACTGTACACCTGGGCTCGGTTTCACTTTGCGTACAAACAGACTTGCCTCTTGGATGACAATGTTATACTCGAGGTCCTCATTCGGGGCCATCAAGGCAAACGCAGGCGTTGCGCGCACTAGTCGTATTTTGACAGGTACTCCATTCAAGAGGTATCGGTCCTGCATGAATAAGTCCGCATGCAGACGTCCCATCATATCGACCGAGTGACTCTCTGCTGTGGCATCCACTCTCTCCGTATAGCCGTCATTATCAGGACTCGCTTCCATCTTGCCTGGGGTATCTCGGTAGAACAACGGGGCTGTCAAATAAGATTTTTTAGCGTCACGCCCGTAGGATAACAGCGTTTCGATGTAGGCTCGGTACGGGTAGGTGTTGGTCGAGGCGCTCACCAGTTTATCACTCAGGGCTATATCCACTTGCTGGAATAGCGAATGAAGCCAGAGATTCACTGGACCCACGGGTGCATCTGCTTTGAGGACTGACCCATCTTTATTGGTGATTTTAGCTTTCACATATAGGTACGTATGGGCTAAATCCAGGTAGGTCGTATCTGCGTTGGTGATGGTGAATTCAATGGGGCCTGTGGCTGTAATGCTGGAAAGGGGCAGATGCTCCACCCATTGACCCTCTTCGGCACTGGTCTGAGTAGGTGGGACGGTCCATAAATCAAATTCACTGTTGGTAGAAGGACACGACTCGGCATGGATGAAAGCCATCTTTAAGAAAAGATATCCTTGGTCTTCGATGTGCGTCGTCGCTGGATCGGTCGTCGACTGGTGCGTGGTCTCCGTGGTGCAGGTCTTTTATTCCCTACGGTGCGTTGTGCTTTGGTGACCAAGACGCCTCCTGCTTCCTTGGCGCGACGTTTCAGTGCTTCTTTGGGTGCCGCACCGCCCAAGACATCACCCGCGACTTGCAGTCCACTGCGCACCGCTTGTTTGCCGATCGCTTTGACCCCACGCGTCACCAAGGGCAGGAACGTTTTGACGATGCTCCCGAGTATGTTCCCCAGCCCGTGTCCTCGTTGCATGCGTGTACCCGCAAAGACAGGAAAGTTACCCCCGGCCTGTTTGGTGTAATGATCGACGTAACTGGCTGTATGGCATTGATAAGGCACCTTCATTATGCAAAGTGAACCGCTCGGACTTGACGGAAATGAAGTGTCAGCACCACTTTCCCACGTTCGAATGCAATCGGTTGACCGGTGTCGTCTCTTATATCGATGACGATGGAGCTAATATCGGTCTGACTGACCGGTAGATACACGATATGCCTGAAACTATGGGTGACTTGAGCTCCATACGTGCCTTTCACCGGGCAGACGCGCAGTAGAGGTACGTTGCTGTCGCCGACAATGTGTGCATCGACCACATCCGAGTAGATGTACAGGCCATACATACCACCACGCATGTCCATCGGGATGTGGGCTCTCTCGCCGGTGGGGCCAGCGTACCCCCGTAGATCGAGACCCAGCATTTGCTGTAGGGTAGGACTGAGTTCGACACTCACGTTGGGGCTGAGCGTGAGATTGGCCTTGTCGTTGTGTGCGTTGTAATCGAAGTCCACATGATTTTTGAAGGGGAAAGATTTGATGGGTTTTGAAGTATTCGTGACGTCTCGTAGAGACTTATAATGCATCAGACTTCTCAGTCCACCCATGAACTCCTTGGGGGTATCGTATTGACCTTCGGGTAGTTTGAGTCGAGTTTCTTGTCCTTCGTAGGTCACCTCGTACCATACTTCATTGGCTCGCACGTTGTACCACGAGTAAGGGTATTGGATATCCACGAGTCCACATTCCCAGCGTCCAGGTAAATGCAACGGTTGCGGTAACTGGGTCACGTACTTGGTCAAGGTGTTGTCAGGAAACACATCAGCCGAGCTGTTACTGGGTAGGGTGAGGTAAAACATGATGACTGAGCTTTCCTGCTGCTGTTGTTGGTTTTAATACTTCTCCCAGCCCTTGGGCGCTAATCGTCGTGATGGTCGCGGTGACTTAGCTCTTGGTGGTTGCAGGGGGTGGCGTGGTAAAAGGGGTGAAAAAGTAGGTGCCCGCCGTGGTGGTGATTTGGGGGGTGACTCCGGTTCCCAAGGTTGTGGTGAGAGTCGTCGTGCACGACTGGGTGATTGCATAAAGGCCCAGCGCTGGGGGTTCCCCACCAATTCCTGTGGTACATGCATGTCTTTCAAGCCTTGAGCGAAGACCTCCCATCCTTGAGGATCCGTGTGCGACCTGCGTTGACGCATCAGGTCATTCACTAAATCCGTCATGTGGGTCCCGCGGACCACCTGATTCTGTACCAGGAGTTCACCTTTATCATTCCAAGTCATGTTAGGATTCTGTTTCATCCGTTGTAATACCAGGCCAGCTTGTTTCTTGAACGAAGCTGGTACACTCTTCAGGACTTCGTCTTCCACCCACTGTGGAGCTGTGGGTGGTACCCCACCCGGCTGTTGGAGCGGTGCTGAGGTCGGCGGTGTGTCACGTGGTGGTGGTGGTGGTGCTGGAGTAGAGAGGGTTTTGTATTGGTCCATGAACGTCATGTACCGCTGAAGCGTCTCATTGTACCGTTGTACTTTCTCACTGTCGCTTAACCCCGGTCTCTGTAAGATCTGTTGCATCTCTCCATCGAGGGTGTTTATCGTCTTCACCGTAGAAGGGACGGGGTAGGGCGATTGGAGGTTTTGAAGGAGCCGAGGTTCGACGAGGACCATTTTTTTCGTGTGGTTCATTGTCGGCCGAAGAGTCCACCCAATACTGGACCCAACACGGAAGCGGCCAACGGTGCTAAGATAGCCCCGAGAAATCCACCTTTCTGTAACACCTTTTTCTTTTGTGTTTGAGAGACTTGCTTATGGACTAAGGTTCGGAGACCTGTCTTATGCTTGGTCAACTTGGTCTTCTGAGCCGGAGTCAGTGGAACGTTGCCTTTTAACAGGTTGTACCCGATCTCGCACAGACAGCGTACAAGGTCAGGCTCCGCACCGCGTACAATGGTTCGCACCAACTCGGGTGGGGCCGTCTTCAATACACGGAGCGTGGGAGCGTGCTTCCGTACTCGCGCAGACATCATGTACAACTAATGCTAGAAGCCACAACTCTGCTCTTTTTATCTACTTCAGAGAACAGAGACCAAGTCAACCCTGCTGTGGTATTCATTCTTTTTATTATCCCCATCATCAAAACACACACACCCCAGCTGGGGGAGCCACTGTGGGTGTGTTTACATTATTTTTGCATGTACACATGGTGGGTCTCTCCGGGAAAGATGCCGGTCCGTAGTCGAAGGTGTTCGGGGGTGGCTTGCTTGAGGTCGAAGAGCATATACCCGTGCTGAGGGGTTGTGGCATCTTTGAAGGCTTCCAACGCAAACGGTGTGCGGCCGGGATACATCTGTCTCGCCAGGTGCAGCAGTTGAGTGGTATCTCTCGGGTTTTTGAAGACCACCAGGTAGTGGGCATTTAAGCTGATGTTCCGATGTTCTTTGTTTTTACTGAACAGATTCTGCACAATGTAGATGATGCTGAGCCGTCGATGATGGCTGCCTTTGGTAAAGAGTTGGGTGACCCGCGCATCCGTCTCCGCCATGAGATCATCCAGAACCACCAAGGTGTCGGGTTCCAAATCGACCAGGTTAGGTAGGCCTTCCACGAACGTGATGTGGGGCATTGCTGCATACGCTTCCTGCCATTCTCCGTAACACCACACGACTCGGGCAATGGGTGGAGTGATCATGCTGTCGGCGTGTTGAAGGAGCTTCCTGACGAAGTGCGTTTTGCCGGAACCCGTCGGTCCTGCGATGACGCAGGTGAAGGGATGCTGCCACCGAGGGTCCATGGTTGGAGGTGTATCCGCTGTCGTGGTAGTCCGCTCTTGTAAATTTGGTACGAGTGAACTGGAGTGGTGGGTACAACGTCGGTCGTCGTTGTCTGTTCACTGTCAGGGATGATGATGGTGGTGGGTACAACGTGGGTCGTCGTTGTCTGTTCACTGTGAGGGATGAAATCCGGTGGGTCTTGAGACGTAGTGGGTGTACTTGGCGTTGGTGTGGAGCTCGTTGTGGCTTGTACACGGGGTGTGGTGGTGATGACTGGGCTCGATACGACTGGTGCTCTCTGTAGACCGGTTTCACTGATGGCTGGTGTTCTCAGTTGGTTAAGTAACGTACTGACATACGCTACGTCGTAAAACACACCTCCGTACAACACACTCAGCAGGGGTAGCAATATCACCACAAAGCCTACTTGCGCTTTGCGCGTTTTGGAAGACGCTGTGTTCAGAGACGGTTGCACCGTGTTCATGGTCGGACGTGGAATGAAGGATGACGGCAGTGGTGTCTGGCTATATAGTCGTTTCACCTGGTTGGCTGCGACCCAGGAATTGAAGGAACTGGGCCAGCCTTGCCATTTCACGAAATGAAACAGTTTGCCACGTCGACGTTCCGTTTTCAAAATCTGCTCCACCGTGTAGTAGTCTTGCTGTGTTTTTACCACAGGCTGTAATTCCGTCTGGTAAAACGTCCCTAGCAACGGTTCCCCTTGAAGATCTTCCAGTTCATAGACTCGCTGCTGTCGGGGTAGACGCCGTTTAATCAGGAAGTGCTCATCGCTCCAGTTGGGCAAGTAACTTTTCTCGAACTTGCCCTTGACTTTACTGATCCGTACAGGGTCCCCGACCTTGAACACCGCCTTCGGTGCTCGTTGCCATGGCATGGGGTACAAGACACGCCGGACTTGGGCTTCATTGCGTTGGGTCACGGTAATGGGGGCTCTCTGTATACTCCGGTGATAGGCTCGATTGTAACCCCTTACAAGTTTCGGGAGAACATCGATGTACCGCCTTGTATTCTTATAGGTGAAATATTTATACATACGGCCTTTGAATGTCCTGTTGAACCTTTCCACCACGGAAGCCTTGGTCTCGTTGTACGTATGGAAGAAGAAGACCTTCTGTTTCTTGAGAAAGGCTTGGAACGGTCTGTTGAGGAATTCCGTGCCTTCGTCGGTTTGCAAATACAAAGGTTTGCGCCCGGTCTTGAAGATGTCTTTGAACGCCGCTATGAGATTCGCCCCGTTTTCGTCCGGATGGGTACCACCCACGCATACTTCGATAGGATATCGATGCACGTCAAGATATATCGATTCCCATCGTTGTGTTTGGCAAAGGCACTCATATCGACCAAATCCGCTTGCCACTGGGCATCTATTCCTCCCACGATGACACGGTTCGTAGAAAATGGCGACGGACAGCTCGATGTAAGGTATAGGTGTCTTGTTTTCTTAACCAATCTCGGACTTGGGCACGTTGTATCCCTTGGGGTTTGGCCGCTCGATAGAGAGCCGACAATGCACTATACGCAGCCGGACTGTCGGGACTGTAGTATAAGTTATCCAACACCTTCTCCCAACGCTTCATGGTGACACAATGATGATGGACCCGGAGAATATGGTTTATTTATAACAAGTTTCTACCACCGTTGTGTTGGTTGACTGAGTCTAGCCGGATAGTCTATAGCCTCGTCGTCTGGTTCATGGCTAGACAGTTGTTCATTGGGTTCTGCCGCCGATTCTCTCAGGGCACGAGCCCACTCCAACTCGTCTGATGATCGCTCGTCCGGTGTAAACAGCTGGTCGACAATAGGCACCACTTTCTCGAAGGCTATCCACAGATCGGGGTTTAGGGTGAAGCTTCGCGTAGGGTCTTGGTAGCGGCCCAGGCGTGGGAAGAAGGGTCCACGGTATACGTAGATGGCATTGTCTATGTGGATGAGGTTTCCTTCGAGCTCGCCGCTCAACACCCGTTTAAATTTGGTCCAGCCGTCACGGTGTAGCGTAACCGTATTCGATACGGTCTCAGCGGGCGACCAGCAAACATCTCCACGGTCTTCCACCAGGGTGACTTTATCTTCATAGACGTGTAACCCCACCCGGGGTGTAAGGGGAAGGATGGCTCGTAGGACGGGTGACATGCTTGCTCCAATGTCGAACGGTGAATGACACACACTGTGTCTGACCCTCGTATTTATAGTCCCACTGTCAATGCCACAGCGCCAGGGTCAATAGGGCGCAGACTATTGTGAGGCCAACCAGCCGTCGCTGGTTCCGGCGTGAGCGCTCGTGGTCCATAGCCCGAGCATCAAGGATGGCTGTCATAGTCCAGTAGTGGTGAGTGATGGCACGCCTCTCCATCGAGTGCACTCTGTCGAGGACCGCTTCTGTGAACTCGTTGAGAATCTGGTGTCGTCCCTCGTTGTCGTCGCCATCTGCAAACATGGACCGGACCACTGCTCGGTAACCCGTGAGTGAATTAACCACGGTGGCATGCTGTAAAAGGCGAGTCGCATAGGGCTGGATCTCCGCCATGGCTCTGCAACCGTAGAAATGAAGGTGTGGGATCCCGAGGGACGTGTTTTATAGACCAGGTCACACATGCGCGCCTAGCTCTACGGGTGTAGTCCGTGATACGTACTATTCTGATGGGTTATGTGGCTCCTATAGAGATAGTACTTCATCGACCATGGGGATTACTTTTTCCAAGGCTGTCCATAGATCAGGGTCCAGAGTAAAACCACCTTGCTTGAGACAGAGGAGTCGAGCAAAATAGGGACCGCGGAAAATGTAGACGTCGTCACACAGGTGAATGCTAGCACCGTCGAGGTCAGCCAATAACACCCGTTTCAAGGTAGTCCAGCCTTCCGGGGATAAAGAGACACGCGCAGGTTCAGACGTACACCAACACCTACTGTCGTCATCGATGAGCTCCACGCGTTTGGGATACAACAATAGGGTGCAGTCCGGTGTAAGAGTGCGGGTCTCCCTCACACGCTCGTCTTCAGGCAAGACTTCAACCGGAGGCACTGCTGGGTCCCAGGGAAAATCTTCTCCACGTCTCATGCTTTCGTCTAATACAAGCTGGTAGGCAAGCAGGCTGGCAGGCTAGAGGTCAGGCAGGCAAACAGGCAGGTAGGCAGACAGGCAGGCAGGCAGGCAGGCAGGCAGGCTGGTCAGGTCAGAGTGCTCCGTAAGGTAGTGCAATGAATACACCCCACCACTAAAAATCGCCTCCTTTTATACGTTTTTCTACATACCGCCATCTTGGTCCCACACGCCGCCATCTTGGTCCCACACGCCGCCATCTTGGTCCCACACGCCGCCATCTTGGTCCCACACGCCGCCATCTTGGTCCCACACGCCGCCATCTTGGTCCCACACGCCGCCATCTTGGTCCCACACGCCGCCATCTTGGTCCCACACGCCGCCATCTTGGTCCCACACGCCGCCATCTTGCACCCACAGAACGCCATCACAGACAGGTCAATACATGTTCACAGGTCAAAACAGCGCCCCCTGTCGGGTGCAAGAGTTACCTCCCCCGGCAAAATGCGCGCTGTAATCACCTTATACTACTACTCACGTTCTGTCCACCCGCTCATTTGTGAGCACCACGAGCAATGAGCACCAAAAGAGCACGTTATAAGCGAATCGAGATCATCGAAATCCTCGGGATATATATGCGATAATGACTCGACATAAATCTAGACGCCTGTCGTTCGGCTGTCCGTCGTGGTTGGAGAATATTTTAACGGTGTTGAGTGGTGAACTGGACGGCAACCTCGTCCCTTTGTGTCACGGTGTGTACCACCGTCGCGTCCCCTTCTTCGCTCAGCTGATTCGCATGAATGGATTCACGATACATTCCGATATATGGCCCACCTGCACATCATGCCGTGCCGGATCTGGACGAAGTACTTGTAGAAGACGGATTAGCTTACGTGTTGGCAGTCAATGAGACATTGGAAGACGCACTGGCAGAGCCCAATGAAATTATACTTAAAGGTGGCATCGGGAAGTTCAAAATATAAGCTAGATCCAGGGGCCCTCATCAGATGTCATCATTAAGCGCTGGGAGAAGATGTTGAACACATTGTATTAGAGTTCTCTGAAATCCGACAGCTCATAGTGGGGTGAAGGCCCTGCTCCGCCCTGCTGAATCGCAGGAGATCCGTCGATTCCAAGACTGGTTAAATACTCAAGATCTGGTTAAATACTCAAGATACCTTAAGCTTACATCGAGCTCCCCGTCGTCATTTTCAAAGTAATCTGGTCATCGTCGGGGGAATGGACAGACAATGGCAAGCCGACTTGGTCGACATGAGTGCCTTTGATAAACACAACGACGGCCACCGTTATATGTTGAAATGCATTGATATTCTTTCGAAATATTCCTGGGTCGTGCCCACCCCAACGAAAACGGGCGAGAGTCTAATCAACGCATTCAACCAGATTTTCAAGACCGGGAGCAAATAGTTGTACTTACAAACCGATGAAGGGACATAATTCCCGAACAAACTCTTCCAGAGGTTTCTGAAAACTCACTAAGTGTTCTTCTTTCACACGTAGTTTACCAAGGCCTCGGTCGTCGAATGGTTCTATCGCAACTTCTGAAACCGGACGTACGAAAATTTCACAGACAGAAATACCCGGCGGTACATGGAAGTGTCCCTGGATGTCGTGGATGAGTATAATCGCGCCTATCACCGCAAGAATCAGGGGACACTCATCGAAGTCATCAAGCGCAACGAAGACCACGCCCAATCAGTTTATAATTTCCAGTGTGGCGACCAAGTGCGGTTCAGTAAAGTCAAAGACAAGTTTGAAAAATCGATCTTTCCCAACTGGAGCGCCAAAAACTTCATGATCATACGGTGCTTTCTCCGTCAACCCGCGGCGTATTAACTGGAAGATCTTCAAGAGGAACCCCTGGAATTGTATGTAAGAGGTGGGGAAAGTTGAAGACGTCTGGCAACTAAAATGCAACCATATGACGCCAAAGCAAACCCTTCGTCTGCATCTCACTTTCAGAGTAGAAAACGGAGGATTCTATAAGACGTAGCCTTGGTATCTCAGCCGCGCTTTCAGCAGATGTTCTTGTGAAGTAACCACACGACCTATAGCACCGGCTTAAGCGGAATTAGATACGGTAGCCCGGGATGTGCGATGACAGATCAGCTCAAATAAGTAACTCATCTGATCCTAATGGATGAAATTCGAGGGCGTCTGACGGAGTAAACACCTCAACATGGGATAAACATGGGAAATGCAAAAATACTCAGATGAACTAACGGTAAATTGCCCACTAAGACCAGAAATTTCCAAATTACAGAGGGCAGGCCTCGGGGATTTACAGTCCACCAGCAGAATCCTACCAAATACAGATAATACATTGTCGAGATAGGTAAGAGGTGGGGAGAATTCTGGAGGCTAACAAATAAACATACGACTCCACAGGAAAGCCTCCCCCGGCACCTCACATTCAGACTAGAATAGGGAGGATGGAAGATAATACTCGGTCCACCCACAACGTTCTGCTTCAGACACGTGTGCGTATCGATATTCTATTGTGCAATGAGTGAATAAAAGGTGGGCAAATCTTGAAAGGGATACCGCAGTGTGAGGCCATGAATACTAAAACAGGTTATGTAGACATCTACTCCTTACCATTGTTAAACTGAAACAGCTTCTTTGCTGCATTGACGAAGGACGACGTCTAAATTGTTGTTATAGACGTGAAACACTTTCTGGTTATGTTGAGGTATACGGAAAGTAGTTTTTCTTCTGGGCACAGTTGCATGCTTTCGTTCACTTATTGTAACTGTAGTTGGTCGCTAAGTATTTCCGGACTAGAAAATGCAGCGTTGGGGTGGATTACCGGCATTGGTGAGGTACGGATAAGAGGAGGTTGGGACCCGTTTCCACTACACGCGTCAAGACATGCGAATTACTTCAACGCGTTATTGTCACATTTTCAGAGCAGGTGACTTGCTGCAGCGAAACCGCGTTGAAATAGCCCTGATTCTGATTTCGTCGCGCTTCAAAAATGTGGCTCTGACGTCGCCGCGACATGACGCGTGCTGTGAGTAACCATTGAATAACATGTGGGTTATATTTCAGATGTGGTTGTGCTGTGGAAATAGTCCTTCAAGGTCATAGCGTCCCGAATTGAAACGAGAGGGCGGGAGTTGGCTTAATGTCACACTCAAGGTTGTTTCACTCATATGGTGACAGTCAGTTTGGTTGGTGGAGGAAGCCGGAGTACCCGGAGAGAATCACCGCCAGTCGGCAACTTTCACACATGGATCAGCTGGGCTCGAACCCGTTCCAGTTCAGTGATGTGAGGCTAGCGGTCACCAGCTAAGCGCTTTCGACCGCTCGGCCACCGAGGGTCTCTTGAATTGAAACGAAGGAGCTGGCTCAAATACTCTAGAAACCGGAGCTTGAGTGTCTGAGCAGACGGTTTCTGGGGGCTTGACGACCGGCTGTGACTCGTCTTCCTCTGTGTTCGTGAGTGCCTCAATTTTATGCATGTTGCTGGTCGTCGCTGGGATCCAAGACTCAATCTCGTTTAGGACAGAACTGAACCTCGAGGTCAGGTGATCAAAAATGGCTAAACTCGCGTCCTATAAGTATGTCATCAAGTCTTGAGGATGACCGGTTGAAACGAAACAAATCGACGCCGCATCATAACCGGGAACGTTGGTATGGATGCTGACACTCATAGAAATATGTCGTTATGTCCATTTGGGTTTTAGCTGACGCGGCTTCCATTGGTTTGAGGATAGTTTCAGTCATAACAGGAGTGATATAGAAAATAGCACTGTTCCCTAGGGACTTCAATCCCTTCAAGGCGGGCGTGTTGTGGAAAGCGCCGCTGGGGTATGGTGGTGGTATTGTCACATACCGGTATCTTCTCGTGCCGGCGTAAAGGATAGACTGTTTGAACACACGATGGCATGTATGCCACCTGTAAGATTGGGTAAACATGATGTAGGAGAAATAACTTACCGTCTCGTCTTGGTATAAGTTTAGTTTCAATGTCGTGTCATTCCGTTCTGGTGAGAGACGAACATGCGATGATTTGAGGGTCTCGAATTCACGGATCAGGTTGTATACAAGGATATTGACAATAGGAAGAACGTTCCAAGACGTCCAGTTTACTTAACAGCACGCTCCAGAAGTAATGCTGTTCAACTTCTCAGTGTATTCTGAGAAGTTGACTGAGTTGAGAAGTCTGAGTTGTACTTCTCAGTATACTCTTTCTCAGACGCTCAGTATGTCTGTTCATACTGGTCAGCGGAGCGTTCACAATATGTCTGTCCATACTGGTCAGCGGAGCGTTCACAATATGTCTGTCCATACTGGTCAGCGGAGCGTTCACAATATGTATGTCCATACTGGTCAGCGGAGCGTTCACAATATGTCTGTCCATACTGGTCAGCGGAGCGTTCACAATATGTCTGTCCATACTGGTCAGCGGAGCGTTCACAATATGTCTGTCCATACTGGTCAGCGGAGCGTTCACAATATGTCTGTCCATACTGGTCAGCGGAGCGTTCACAATATGTCTGTCCATACTGGTCAGCGGGGCGTTCACAATATGTCTGTCCATACTGGTCAGCGGAGCGTTCACAATATGTCTGTCCATACTGGTCAGAGGAGCGTTCACAATATGTCTGTCCATACTGGTCAGCGGAGCGTTCACAATATGTCTGTCCATACTGGTCAGCGGGGCGTTCACAATATGTCTGTCCATACTGATCAGCGGAGCGTTCACAATATGTCTGTCCATACTGGTCAGCGGAGAGTTCACAATAGGTCTGTCCATACTGGTCAGCGGGGCGTTCACAATATGTCTGTCCATACTGGTCAGCGGAGCGTTCACAATATGTCTGTCCATACTGGTCAGCGGAGAGTTCACAATAGGTCTGTCCATACTGGTCAACGGAGCGTTCACAATATGCTTGTCCATACTGGTCAACGGAGCGTTCACAATATGTCTGCCCATGCTGGTCAGCGGAGCGTTCACCAATTCGGGGTAGAACCTTTTCTAAATGGAGGGCCAAACATCGAAATAAACATTTCCGGTTGGTGTAAGACCCACTGTTCCCGCTAACTAAGGCATCTATGTGTGATTCAGTTGGTGACCATCTCCACGGTCCATTGGGCGCGTTTGGGCCAAGTCCAACGGATCCAAGGTGTCGATCTGAACCAAAGCCGTCTCATGTGGCTGAGATAGTAATACCGCATGATCAGCTCTGTCTCTTTTTGACATGGGTTGTACCCGAAGGCTAGATTGAGTCGAAAGACAGTTCTGTATGCGTTACTTTAAATCAAATAGCCAGAGATATACAACAATCTGCGTCTTCAGGAAATATAATACCATCAAAAATCAGTAAAGTATGTCAAGATATAGCGTATTTTCGGTTGTATCGTCAAGTGAACATAATCGAAACATCTCAAGATCGGCTTTTCTTGAAACTCAACTACTTAGATAAAGGACTGGACATCATTAATTTACCTCGAATCCTGAATGATCCAGAGGTTCGCAACGCTGTACCAAACTATTTTAAGTTCACAGAACCTCCTTGCATTTCATATAAGTATGCTAAATCTATAGCCACCAAAATATTCAATTACTCCAATGCTGTCAAGGAGTTTGACTGGAACTTATACACGTCAGGAGGCTATAGTTGTGATTGTGAATTGTCGAACTTTATCTATACACCATGCAAACATATTGTGATTGGTGACCTTGATGTGGTGAGTGATAAGGATCTGAAATTACTCCTGATGAAAGGACCTAAATATAGAGAGCCGAGAAGAATAAATCTGAAGGCCGACCAGAAGATAGTCCTGTCTGCATTGGAACAGTACGTTATTGATTGGTCTAAGCGAGAAAAGTTGAACCTACAGTACTCGCTGATTGGCTGGACCTCACCAAGAGCAAGGTCGTTGAAACAATCCGCCATATTGACAGAAGTACTCTTCCCCAAGCAAAACAAGTACTGAGAAACCTCAATTCGCAAGAAGTTCTAGCAAATCTCCAGAGTAAATTCGTCATAGTCCCAGCAGACAAAGCTCCGAATAATATAATATTCATATGTAAATATTACTATTACCAGGTGCTGGTTAAAGAATTGAGTGTAGACATATCTTCATCAAATACGTCTACTTACTCCCAAACTGCATTTACCCTGGAAGATTTATTTAACAATCACAAAAAGTTTCTCAGGGAAAGAGGTATTTGTCTTCCAACCAATCATAACGACATACCAAAACTATACTGGGCTCCCAAAATGCATAAATCACCATACAAAGCTAGATTCATAGCTGATTCTAGAAGCTGCACCACCAAGCTTCTTTCAACCCTATTGACGAGGGCCCTTCAGGAGGTAAAAGCATTTTGGGAAAGGTATTGCGCCACTATTTCTAAGAACTCTGGCGTTGAATGTATGTGGATATTGAAAACTCAAAATGTCTTACGGAAGAACTTGATGCTAAAGGTCACATACCGTACAGACATGTATCCACATGGGATTTCTCGACTCTCTATACTACAATCCCTCATCAGGACCTTATTGACCGTCTAAGTTCATTAATAGTATCTGTGTTCAAGAAAACTGATCGTAGATATATTAATGTCGGAAGCCATAAAGCATTCTTTAGCTCGACTACATACAAGAGATATCATTCATGCGATGTTTCTTTGTTTATAGAGTTGCTCGAATTTCTCATTAAAAATATCTATGTGAAATTTGGCAACACAATATATCAGCAGCATCTAGGTATTCCAATGGGTACTAATTGTGCACCCCTGTTGGCTGACCTGTATCTGTTCTCTTATGAATATGACTATATGCAGGCGCTTTCAAAAACCGATCCATTCAAAGCCCGTTCCTTCTCATTCACCAAACGCTATATAGACGATCTTCTCGCTGTGGATAATCGCTATATAAATGACACAGTGAAGGATATATATCCACCTTCACTGGATTTGAAGGAAACTACAGATAGCCCTACAGGCACATCTTATTTAGATCTCTATAAAAATGAAGCGGGCATTCTCTCTCGTCGACTTTATGACAAAAGAGATGATTACGATTTCGACATCGTAAACTATCCCTTTCTGGATAGTAATATTCCAGTGGGACCTGCATATGGCGTATACATATCTCGCTTAGTAGCATTTGCTAGATCCTGTGTTAAATGTGATGATTTTAATCAACGTCACAAAACATTGTTGCAGAAAGTTATAAAACAGGGCTATTCCACGAAGCGCCTCCACTCAAAGTTTCTCAAATTTGGCGATACATATCGCATGCTGATAGCAAAATACGAACGTAGCGTGCAAGATCTATGGCGCTACGTTTCGTAACTTGTGTCTAATTCCGCTTAACCCGGGGCTAGGGGCCGTATGAACCCATGTACTTCAAGATCCTCATGGTACTCATATGAACAGTCACAATCAAAGCGTGACTGAGATACATCATTCTTTAGATGACGACTTTACAACGAATATTATGGATTAAGAATACTGATCAGCGATACGGATTTGATATTTTTGGAACATCATGATGTCTTGCCGGCATCATTGAAAACTGTTGACCGCTTCTCTCTTGCAGGAAACAAGCCCATGTTTATGTGTACTATGATTGTCTTTTTGAATTTGGTGCTAATACTGTTATAATATGGAATAGGTCTTTGGATTATGGACGCGGATATTCTCTAATGGACGACGGCTGGATTATGAATGACGGACTAGACGCTTGTAATCATATATGGTCTCGATGTAGCTCATTATATCAGGTGGAGTTGTAGAGATCTAGCAGGGCAGACCCGTCATGTAAGACAACTTCAATCGGCAACACTTTGCGTGCAATATACTTGGCCCTTTTCAGTCACCTATTGTATGTGTCTTACATGACGGATTTGCCTCTAGCAGAGGGCACTGACGATGGAAATACCGGCAAGGCTTTGGTGTAAGACCTCCCATTGAAAAGGTAATATCCTGGACAAAAGACTGACAATACAACTCGCAGCAAATCCTTTGTCAATTATACTTCGTGCGTCTTACACCAAAACAATGAAACACTTAAATCAGCCGGCACGGCATGTAGTGCGACGTCAAATTTAACTCCGCTGCCTTTTCAAAGAAGAAGTGTATAACAGTATGATCGTTGTGTGTCGAGCCGCAAACAGAAAGCAAATTTACTCGAATTTAATGCTGTTAATTGTTGCGCTTTATAGTATTCTGCCGTCTGTTGAAATACATTGCAGTGTAAAACGGGAACGGAGCAATGTTAGGCAAAGTCTTTGCTGCCTTGAAATGAACATTCGACGATGTGTCTAAAAGTAAACGCCTATCATTGAAAGCCCAACGCTCAAATACGAACCGTTATTTTGCAAGTGTTTTATGTCATATGCAGTGCAGTAGACAAAAAAGAATCATTATTTCGTCTTTCTGGGCATATAGTTCATGTAAGACGAAGTGACGTGAATTTACGGGATTTCCAATAGTAGCAAATGGTCGGTCATTGTTCCATATGCTAACATGTGAAGTAACGTTGAAAAGCGGTATCTCCTCTTATATGAACTATATACCTCTTTCTTTCCAAACCAAAATCACCAGTCATATAATAATGTTTCGTCTTTTACTAACGAATTAGTATAGCGACCTCAACTGATCATGGAAAATGGCAAAAAAGATAATTCTTTACAGTTTAAAACAATTGCAACAAATAGTTTTTTTTTATACCGAGAATAGAATCAATTTAGCATTATCACTACACAGAATATACCGGCTTGCTGAAACCAATGCCCGTTGGCCTAACTATACTATGAAATGGAATTTTATTTACTAAATGTCATGGAAGAAGTGCAACTTTCCAATATTACCTCTCCTTCCAATTGATAAAATATATTATGTATGCTCTTGGTGTATTCAATATGGAATGAACTATTCTCATTACATGATCAATATACAAGAAATCTCTATTTTGCACATTTTCAAGGCCAAGATGAGCCGAGATGCAGTGCATATAACCAGACATTGAATTTAAATGATTTTAGAAACGAAAGCAGTTAACTTGGTAATTCTAATCAACAAGGGCTGATCGAACTGATGTTCCTTGTAATTTTTCACTTGACGAGGAGGCCAGGCAAGTACATGGAATCTAAAATACAACGCTTTTCTGTCCGGATCGCTATATAACACCAGTAGTATAGAGACCGCACGAAGCCTATTATTTTCCAGGGAGGTAACTCTTGGTTTCCCTTTTTTATCCGCCATGGGGCGCTGTCCCGTATGACGTCACTTCCGGTCTGGGTGAATGGAGCGTGACCTCTGTATGACGTCACTTCCGGTTTGGGTGAATGGGGCGTGACTTGTGAGGATGATAGGAGATGTACTGACCTGTCTGTGGGGATGTCGTTCATCTCCGTGTCTTTTCGGTGAGAGGAGCATGTACTGGGGTTTTTCCCACAATGTCGTTCACCTCCGTATTTCTTTGGTCAGGTCCGTGGGAGCTTGTACTGATCTGTCTGTGGGGTTTTTCCCCACAATGTCGTTCACCTCCGTGTCTTTTCGGTGAGGTCCGTGAAGATGTGGCGGGAGGTACCGAGAGATGTGACGGAGGTGTGCGAAGAGACACGGAGAATACCGAAGAGGCCCGGCGAGTTCGTTGAGGTCCGTGAAGATGTGCCGGAGGTGACCGAAAAGACCCGGAGGTGACCGAAAATACCCGAATGTGATCACCGGAGAGTGCCGGAGGTGACCGAAAAGACCCGGAGGTGACCGAAGACACACGGAGGTGACCGAAAAGACCCGAATGTGATCACCGGAGAGTGACGGAGGTGACCGAAAAGACCCGGAGAATACCGAAAAGACACACGGAGAATACCGAAAACACCCGAATGTCACGAAAAAACGTATAAAAGGGGGGATTTTTTTAGAGTTGGTGCATTCATCGGCCTGCCGAACGGAGCTATCTCACCTGCCTGCCTGCCTGACCAGCCTGCCTGACCAGCCTACCAGCTTGAACCACTCTGACGAGAGGAGCTATTTGCCGGGGCCTCACTGCAGCATGAGACGTGGAGAAGATTTTCCAGGGTGCCCAGCAGCACCTCCGGCTGAAGTCTTGCCCCAAGACGAGCGTGTGAGTGACATTTATCGACGTCACTGGACCACCATACGCCATTGTTTTCACCGTCACCGTCGTCTATTGGACTTGTATAACTTTCGACTGCAGGACCTCACGTATCTTTCTACTTACGCCGAGAACATTTTCACAGACCAGGTGAGAGCGTTCAAGTTGAATATGACATTCGGTTACATCTTACGGCACACAGAGACGGACCAGTTGCGGTATTATTACCCCAGCAATAATACCTATGTGTTTGATCAGCCGTTCACGGTGACGGATGCGATTTCTCTGGAGCCACTCATCGACCAACTCACTACGTTGGACCCATTGGAATGGGCCCGGTTGCAACGCCCCAATACCAAATGGCTTGTGGAAATGGTCACCAACGTCACATTTTTCGTCACCAAAATGAGAGATCATCCTATCGGTGCTCCTGTTATACTGCCACCTTGGCTGCTTCATCGAAGAGGACTGTATGCGTTAACGGGAGGGACAAATGGTCCCTACAAAGACCGGAAATGTCTGTTTCGGTGTTTGGCCGTGCATCTGGACGAGTGTGATACCCGGAGTTGTGACAAAGTGGCCAATGGTTATTGGAGACAGTATTTACAGGAGCAAGACTTGGATGAGCGGCAGTTCCGGGGAGTCCCCTTTAAGTATTTGGATGTGGTGGAAACGCTGTTCAACATCAATATCTTTGTATACCGATTACGATGCGAGGATGACATATTTGTGGCTGAATTGGTTCATCGCTCAACAGAACGGTATACTTCTACGATGAAAGTCAATGTCTTCGACGACAATGGGGTGAGTCATTTTTCCCTCATCCACGATATGAGCCTGTACGCCCAGTCCTACAGTTGTGCCCAATGCCATCGGGTGTTTCACCGTTCCAACGACCTACATCGACACGAAAAGAGTTGTGACAACACTGTGAAGCGAAAATTTCCTGGTGGCGTGTACCATAATACGCCTACTATTTTCGAGGAACTGGCTGATGAGGGTCTTGTCATACCGGAAGAGGACCGTTATTTTCCCTACCGGGCATGTTACGATTTCGAGGCCCTGTTGGAGCCCATGGACATGTTCTCAGCGAAAACGCAGTGGACGCAGCGCCATATCCCCCTCAGTGTGAGCATTTCCACCAACGTACCCGGCTATGACGCTGCACCTGTCTGTTTCGTGTCCACCGGGGATTCCCATGAGTTGATTACCCGCATGATGGAGTATTTAGAGGAAGTCAGTGCGGCCAGTACGGAATTGTTGGTGTCCAAGTTCCAGGACGTACTGGACCAACTAGACGATCGGATTCCTATACCAGGTGTATCGTTTAGTGACGATGAAGAGTCAGAGTCCGAGTCAGAATCGGAGCCGGAACCCATTCAGTCGCAGGATGTCCCTTTACCTAAACCGTATGCGGAGAAATTGAAAGCCCGCTTCCTACAATACCTAGGCCAGTTACCTGTGCTCGGTTTCAACTCGGGGCGATACGACTTGAACATGGTGAAGAAATTTCTCTACCCTTACTTGGCCCAGGCTAATACCATCAAGTCCGTCATCAAGAAGATCAATAATCATATGGCCCTCACTACCACGTCACTCCATTTCCTGGATGTACGGAACTACTTAGCTCCCAATTATAGCTATGATCAGTGGGTGAAGGCGTATGACTGTGCACAAACCAAAGGGAGGTTCCCTTACACGCATATATCGACGCTCGACCGCTTGGAGGAAACACAGTTACCACCCCGGGACGCGTTCTTTGACGATTTGAAGCAAGTGGAATGTCCGGAAGACACGTACCGGGAACTACAGCAGGAACGACCAACATATGCAGACCTTGCGAGATTTCCTGATATGGTATAATAACTTAGATGTGGTTCCTTTCCTCGAAGCGGCCGAGAAAATGGTTCACCTCTTTCGTCGTGAGATGCACGTCGACATATTCAAGGAGTGCTTGAGTTTACCGGGTCTGGCGCTTCGCCATCTTTTTCAAGATTGTCCTACATACTTTTCACTCATACAGCAAAAAGACGCGGACATGTATGATTGTTTAAAGCAGAATATCGTCGGCGGACCTAGCCTTATTTTTCACCGCTATCACGAGAAAGACGTCACTACTCTCCCCGGTGGGAAACCCTGTGCTAAGATCATCGGATTCGATGCCAATGCCTTGTACCTGTGGTCTCTTGCCCAGCCCATGCCCAGCGGTCATTATACGCGCTGGTTGGCGGAAGGCCAGCATTTCACACCGCAACGCACCCCCTACAAGCATCTGGCTGACCAGTGGTTGGATTGGGAAGCCTATCGACGGGGAATTTCCATACGCCATCAGACCAACGCCACAGAGAAGCGCATAGGAGATCGTCGACTCCCCGTCGATGGGTTTGCCCTTGTGGGTAGAACACCGACCGTATTCCAGTTTTATGGATGCTACTGGCACGGCCACGAATGTCATTTCAGCGCTGGACGCTTCAACCAACGACGTGGGAAATCGGCGGAAGAATTACGGGAAGAAGTGCAGGAGAACGGCGATTACGTCAAAGAGAGGGGATACCATCTCATCGAAATGTGGGAGTGTGAATTTCACACCATGTGCCAGGCCCTCCCACATTTACGCCGTTTCCTTAAAGCGCGCGAGTACCCTCTCAGTCGTCGGCGACTCCTGAGTCTGCCACAGATGTTCGACGCCATTCGTTCCGGGGACCTCTACGGCTTTGTCGAATGTGATCTGCATGTTCCCGACACTCTCAAGCCACTCTTCGCCCAGTGCCCTCCCATCTTTAAGAACACACTGGTGGGTCGGGATGACATTGGAGACACCATGGGTGCCTATGCTGAGCAACACGAGTGTGTGCCTCGACCTCGACGGATGTTGATTGGCAGTATGTGGGCAGAGAAAATCTTGCTGGGCACTCCGCTACTACAGTGGTACATCAGCCACGGTCTGGAAGTCACACGCGTGTACCAAGTGATACAGTACGTACCCAACGCCTGTTTTGCGGGGAATGCCGATATCGTGACGTCTGCCCGTCGTCAAGGTGATCAAGATCCGAGTAAGGCCATCATCGGTGAATCGTGGAAATTGACGGGCAATGGCTATTATGGCAAAACGGTGACGAACCAAGACAAGCACATGAACGTCAATATCTGTACTACGCCCCAAGCCCGCAAAAAGGTCAATTCCCCTCTGTTTCGGTCCGTGGAGGTCATCGATGACGACACGTATGAAATCAGTTCAGCCAAGAAGACCATTCGTTACAACCTACCGCTCCAGATTGGATGTATGGTATACCAGGTGACCAAGCTGAGGATGCTCCAGTTTTTATATGATTTCATGGGTGTGTATTTTAATCCATCAGACTGGCAACTCATGGAGATGGACACAGACTCTGCTTACATGGCCGTGTCTAATGCGGATTGGGAGTCACTCGTCAAGCCTGAAGTACGTGCGCAGTATGAGGCGGAACGGGACCAGTGGCTACCCCGACGTGACCATTACCAGTACGACAAGCGGACGCCGGGCCTCTTCAAGTTGGAGTGGAGTGGGGATGCCATGATTGCTCTCTCCTCGAAGACGCATTACTGTTACGGTGGAGACCAAAATAAGTTTAGCTGCAAAGGGGTGAACCGGCGCGATCCGGCCATCGACAAAGCCTTGTACCTGAACGTGCTGCAAAGCCAGCCCAGTGCAAGTGGGACTAACAGAGGATTTCGGGTGGTGGACCACCAGATGCGGACGTACATCCAGAAACGAGACGCCTTCACCTTCTTCTACCCCAAGCGGAAAGTCCTTCCCGATGGCATCAGTACTACTTACCTGGACTTGTGAAACTATGACATTTGATATACTTTTCATGATACGAGTTAAAACTAGTACTGTAAAAAAGTCAGAAGGGTCGCCAGTTCTAAGTGCAGGACGTGGGTTCGAATCCCACGCTCTGACAGTTTTTGACACACCACCTGTATTCTTTTGTACATATTCTATACATTCTTGTTCACTTGAATAAAAAAAGTCAAAAATATCACTTGTGTTTTTATGAATTTTTTATTGAACATCAATAAACGTCAGAACAACAACGTCATAACAAAAAACAATAAGAACACCGCGCGGTGCATTGAATCAATTAAGTCAACCAGAGAAATGGGGCATGCACATTAAAACGAGAGGCAGTCCAGTCGTGTACGAGTACATCACGGTCTTCGGCTTGAGAATAATCATCAAACATTTGTATGATCGTTTGCATAGAATGTCCTCTACTCCGGTGAGTGAGATAAAACACACAGTACTGTCCGCATACACTACTCAAGGGTCCTTGTAATCTTTTAGTATTCCAGCGCCACACTGTAGTAGATACGTCCATGAACTTCACCAAATCGGAATGCAGGGGTGCAAGTCCGTAGGAATCAAAGTATTCGCCTTGGCCCAGGGCGTCCACGTACACAGCCACCCAATGTTCACCGGGTCGAGTACCAGGGTCTGTATTCAGGATGTAGGCTGCTGGGGTGGTTGGGGTGGTGGGAAACACATTGCGTGGAAACACACCTCGAAAGGGTACCCTAGGATCTCGCTGGAGTATGCCCATCAGCTGCTCTGTATCCATGACTCTAGCTGGCGTAGTCACACAGCACGTTTCTTTGCTGATCCACGGTGATGACGTTATCAAACTCGGCGTAGCAAATCACGTTAATGGTATGGGGTAGAGCTACCGAGAAACGCAGTTCCAACCGTAAGTTTCCTTTCTTGAGCAAGGCCAGTTGATGATCGTGTTCCAAGGTTGGGGTGAGGTCGAAGGCGAACAAAGTGTACCCACGGCTAAAGTCTCGTCGAGTGATGGTATTTCCTTCGTCCTGATTGTTTTGTCCTGTGGCTGTAAACAGGTTCAGGTAGCTCCGCACATAGTGATGATTACCAAAATCCGGTTGTAACGGACGGGCCGGAATTTGATGGCCGGCCACGTGCAGTGCCAAAAAGTTGAGGTTGAAATGTTGAAAGTGGAACGGATTCTCACTCCACTGTCCATTGAAAGTGGTGTTGGTCACACACGCCAGGATAAGACGTTTAGGGAGATCCCCTAGAAATAAATTTTCACGATTGGCCATCATCGTACCTGCTGGCACAGAGAACACCTTGGTCTGTACGCGTCGGATGGGGTACAGGGCTGGTTTTTTCGATAAGGCTTCCATGTGACTCACCAACACGCCCTGTTGCAAATCCACCGTACGGACAAACAGGGCTGCATCTTCTATGATGATCTTGTAATTGGGAGCATCTCCATCGGCCATCACGGCGAAAGTGGGTGCGGAACGGATCAACTTGATCTTGATGGATACACCGTTCATCATGTAGCGGTCTTGCAGGAACAGATCGGCGTGCAGTCGTCCCATCATATCGACGGACCGGCTACGGGCTGTAAACTGCCTGCGATGGCCGAACCCACCATTGGCAATGGTGACGGCATCCATGGCTCCGGGTGTATCCCTGTAGTACAGCGAGGCTTGCAAGTGTGTTTTTTGGCATCTTCTCCGTACGACAACAGCGTCTCGATGTAGGCTCGGTACGGGTACGTATTGGTGGACGTACTGATGAGTTTATCGTTCAGACTGATATCCACCTGTTGGAACAAGGAGTGCAGCCAAAGATTCACCGGGCCTACCACCGCATCGTTGTCGATGGGCGTCCCTTCGTTGTCCACTATTTTGGCTTTCACGTACAAGTACGTGTGGGCTAAATCCAGGTAGGCCGGATCTTTGTTTTCAATGGTAAATTCCAGTGGTCCCGTACCCGTCAGACTAGCCAGGGGTCGATGTTCTACCCAACGTCCTTCGGCGACACTGGTCTGTGTGGGTGGAATAGTCCACAAATCCAATTCACTGTTGGTAGACGGACACGACTCGGAGTGAATGAATGCCATTATGCGAAGATGTCTCTCTTACCCTTCTTCTTCTTCCGGGGTGTGCGTCGTCGGTGTGTCGGTCGTCGAATGATTCTTCGCTGTGCCCGTGGTTGTCTTTTAAGGGCTTTGGTGATCAAGACGCTGCCTGCTTCTTGGGCCCGTCGTTTCAAGGCTTGTCGGGGTGCCGTGCCTCCCAAGACATCACCGGCCACGCGCAGTCCACTGCGTACCGCTTGTTTACCCACCGCTTTTACTCCCCGTGTCACCAGGGGCAAGAACGTTTTGACGATGCTGCCCAGTATGTTACCCAATCCGTGACCGCGTTGCATGCGTGCACCGCTAAAGATGGGCAAGCTACCTCCCGTTTGTTTCTTGTAGTAGTCGGCATAGCTGGCCGTATGGCACTGGTAAAGCACGTACATTATACGAAGTGAGGAGAACGTGCTTGTCGGAAATGAAGTGTCAGCACCACTTTCCCTCGTTCGAATGCGACCGGGTGTCTCGTGTCATCTCTTATTTCCACCGTGATCGTGTTGATATCGGTGTGTCGTACGGGCAGGTAGAGTATGTGGTTGAAACTCTGGGTGACTTGATCGCCATACTTCTTTTTAATGGGCACCACCCGTAACAGAGGTGTGTTCACATCGCCCACAATATGGCTGTCCACTGCGTCCGAGTAGACGTAGAGTCCGTACATACCCACTTTCATATCCATCACAACGTCACCGTTGTCGGTGGTGGGACCCGCGTAGATGTCGTAAGGGAGACCTAACATTTGCTGTAGCCTAGGACTGAGTTCCACACCCACGTTGGGGCTGAGCAGGATACAGGCCTTGTCGTTGTGTGCGTTGACATCGAAGATCACGTGATTCTTGAAGGGGTAGGCTTTGACGGGTCTTGAACTATTCGTCACCACCCGTAGAGACTTGTAATTCAACAATGTGGTCAGACCCTCTATGAACGCCTTGGGGGTATCGTATTGGCCTTCGGGGAGAGTCAGTCGGTTTATTTTGCCTTCGTAGGTCACTTCGTACCATACTTCCTTGCCTCGCACGTTGTACCACGAGTAAGGGTATTGAATATCCACCAGTCCACATTCCCACCGTCCAGGTAAATGCAACGGTTGCGGTAATTGGGTCACGTACTCGGCCAGTTGTTGTCAGGAAACACATCGAGCGAACTGTTACTGGGCAACGTGAGGTAAAACATGACGACTGAACTTTCTTGCTTCTGCACCTGGCTTTAATAGGGCTCCCAGGCCTTGGGCGGATGACCTCGGCGTCGTGATCGTCGTGGTGACTTGCTTTGTATCAAAGCTCTCGAGCGCTGGAGCCTCTTTACCGGGGATGCTGTTTTAAAGGGTGGAAAAGAAGATACCCGTCGTTGTGGTGTTTTGGGGGGTGACTCCGGTTCCCAAGAAGAGGGTGGTGGTGGTGGTGGTGGTGGTGGTCTACTCGGCGATTGCTGGGTCCGCTGCATAAAGGCCCAACGGTTAGGATTCCCCACCAATTCTTGAGGGGTGTGTGTGTCTTTCAACCCCTGAGCAAAGGCTTCCCAGCCCGGTGGATTAGAGTGTTTGCGAGAGCGCACCGTATCGTTGAACAAATCGGTGATATGAGACCCCGGCACCACTCGGTTTCGAATAAGCAGTTTCCCCTCATCGCTCCAACCCATATCGGGATTCTGTTTCACCCGGTCCAACAATAAACGAGCCTTGGTCTTGAATGCCTTAGGGACACTGGCCAACACTTCCTCTTCCAGCTGAGGTGATGATGGCGGTGTGGGTGCTGGCGCTGCTGGTAGTGGTGCTGGTGGTGTACTACCCCTATATTGATCCATAAACGTCTTGTACCGGTTCAGCGTCTGATGGTAGAGTTGAATTTTCTCGTGATCGGGTAGTCGACGTTGGAGTATACTATTCATCTCTTCGTCGAGAGACTGGAGTTGTTGCACCGTGGCAGGCACGGGATAGGGTGATTGCAAACTCTGTAACAGTCGAGGTTCGACCAGCATCATTTTTTTCGTATGTTCCATGACGTTAGCGTCCCAAGATGGATCCTACTAACGGTCCCAGTACGGAAGCGGCTAAGGGTGCGAGGCGTGCCCCGAGAAATCCACCTCGCTGTAACACCTGTTTCTTTTTCTTTAAACTGCCCGTCTTCTTCACCAGCGTTCGGAGACCCGTCTTGTGCCGTTGCAGTTTCCCTTTCTGCAGGGGACTGAGAGGAACATTCCCTTTTAACACATTATGAGCGACTTCACACAAACACCGTACCAATTCTGCGTCCGCGCCGCGCACCAGGGCCCGGCCCACCTCCGGTGGCGCGCTGCGTAATACGCGGAGGGCCGGCGCGTGCTTCCGTATCAGTGCAGACATGATGAGGAGGTGAATGCTAGAGGGGTTGTGTCTTCTTCTTTTATTTGGGTGTGTACACCGTCTGGAACTCTCCGGGAAAAATGTGGGTGCGCAATCGAAGTGCCGAGGGTGTTCCTTGTTTCAAGTCGATGAGTAGATACCCGTGGGCCCCTTGGGTGGCATCTTCAAATGCT
Source organism: Hanleya hanleyi (assembly GCA_036873755.1). Taxonomy (NCBI): domain Eukaryota; kingdom Metazoa; phylum Mollusca; class Polyplacophora; order Lepidopleurida; family Hanleyidae; genus Hanleya; species Hanleya hanleyi. The sequence goes on from JAVTVY010032977.1 coordinate 50,120, forward strand.
TCCCGCACAAAGGCCGTGTTTTTAGGGTACATCTGTTTCGCCAGGTGCATAATTTGTGATGCGTCTCTGGGGTTTTTGAACAAGACCACATACTGAGCATTCAAACTGATGTTCCTGTGCTCTTTGTTCTTACTGAAGAGATTCTGGACGATGTAGATGATGCTCAACCGACGATGATGGCTCCCTTTCGTAAAGAGACGCGTCACCCGACTGTCCGTTTCGGTCATCAGATCGTCTACCACGACCAACGTGTCTTCTGGGGTATCCTCTGGGGGTAATCCTTCCACCAAGGTGAGTCCAGGGATGCGTGCCAGTTCCTCGTACGCAGGCTGCCAAGCTCCATAACACCACAGGATGCGAGCCACGGGTGGTGAAATGAGGGCTGACCCGTGTTGGATGAGCCGTTGAACGAAGTGTGTTTTTCCCGACCCGGTCGGTCCAGCGATGAGACACGTGAAGGGATGCTGCCACCGAGGATCCATCTCGTTATTTGGTGATTTGCGCCCAGCGTTCAGAGGCCCACCACCGTTGTCGTGGATCCCACCGGGGATCGTAGTCGTGCTGGTACCGTTGCCACGGTAAACGTGGTACCCGTCCCACTCTAGGTGTTAGCGTCGTGGTGGTGGTGGGTGTTCTATGTTGCCGTGGTTTTGCCCTGGGTGCTGTGGAAGATGATGCGGGTGGTTCGCTTCTGAGGGTAGGACTAGGCACGGGTGGATCCCGGGTGAAGTTCCGTAGAGGTGGCGGAGGACTAGACCGCGTAGTGGGATGGGTTGTAGAACGTGGTGATCTGGTAATGTTCCGCAGCGTCGTAGGAGAGAAGATAGTGGTGGTGGTGGTGGTGTTGGGTGATTGCACTTGACGTTGGGGGGCAGGACTTGGACGAATGGTGGGTAGGTTGAAACAGGATATCAGGTACGTCAAATCGTAGAAGACTCCTCCAAATAAGGTACCCAGAAGCACTAGTAGACACACGACGGTACCGACTTGTCCTTTTCGAGTCCGCAGCAGTAAGGGCAGATGTGCACTATCCATGGTACAACCCTAGACTGCTGTAGGCGATGTGAGGTAGAATTTATAGCCGTTTCATGTCACGGGCTGAGACCCAGGAATTAAACGAACTGGGCCAACCTTGCCATTTGACGAAATGATAGGGGATGCCACGTCGACGTTCCGTTTTCAAAATCTTTTCCACCGTGTAGTAGTCTTTCCGTGTTTTTACCACCGGTTGTAATTCTGCCTCGTAAAACGTGCCTTGCAGTGTTTCTCCTAGTAGATCTTCCAGTTGATAGACGTGTGGGCGTCGAGGGTTATGGCGAACGATGACAAAGTGCTCGTCACTCCAGTTGGGCAAGTAACTTTTCTCAAATTGCCCTTTGACTTTACTGATCCGTACCTGATGGTAGAGTTGAACGGGGTGACGTGAGTGGACTTGGTTCTATCGAGTACAGCGTACGGCGCACTTGATGTTCGTTGCGTTCCGTTACATCGAGGGGAGCCCGCTGGATACTGCGATGATAGGCTCGATTGTACCCTTGGACCAGTTGAGGTAGCACATCGATGTACCGTCGGATGTTTTTGGCGGTAAAATACTTGTACATTCGTCCTTTGAAGGTCCGATTGAATCGTTCCACCACAGAGGCTTTGGTCTCGTTGTACGTATGGAAGAAAAACACCTTCTGTTTCTTAAGAAAAGCTTGAAAGTGGCGGTTGAGAAATTCTGTGCCTTCATCCGTTTGCAAATAGAGGGGTTTGCGTCCCGTCTTGAAAATCTGCTGGAACGCTCGTACCAGATTCTCTCCTGCTTTGGTCCGGATGGGTAGCACCCACGCTATCGATACATGTCAACATGTACCGATGTCCATCATTGTGGGCAGCAAATCGACTCATATCGACCAAATCAGCCTGCCATTGTGCGTCTACGCCTCCCACGATGACTCGGTTACGGCGAAAATGTCGTCGGGCTGCTCGATGTAAGCTATAAGTGTCTTGGGTTTTTAACCATGCTCGAACTTCAGTTCGACTGATGCCTTGGGAATGTGCAGCTCGAGCGAGCGCTCCCACAGCGCTATAAGCGGCTGGACTGGTTGGGTTGTAATACAAATCTGTTAACAGCTTGTTCACAGTCTTACGCCACGTGGATTCCTGCCGCCCGACCTTGTGGGTACTCCACTGGCTGCCCTTTCGGATTCCCTTTCGGATCCCCCTCTGCGTCCCCCTGTGGGTACCCCTCTGGGTTGCGCTGTTGTGTGTTCGCTTCATGAGTAGACACTGACACTCTAGCCTGTGTGCACCCTATAGATATAGTACTTCATCGACAATGGGGACTACTTTTTCCAAGGCCGTCCATAGATCAGGGTCCAGGATAAAACCACCTTCGTTCAGACAGAGGAGTCGAGCAAAAAAGGCACCGCGGAAAATGTAGACGTCGTCACACAGGTGAATGCTATCACCGTCGAGGTCACCCAACACCACCAGTTTCAAGGTAGTCCAGCCTTCCGGTGACAAAGAGACGCGCGCTTTGGGTTCAGACGTACACCAACACCTACGTCCGCTATCGATGAGGTCCACTCGTTTGGGGTACAACAATAGGGTGCAGCCAGGTGTAAGAGTCCGGGTAGCCACAGAGTTCGCGTCGGGGTGCAGTAAGTCGTGGACGTCAGGGATAATAGTTTTCAGCGCCTGCCATAATGCAGGACGGAGTGTGATATGGGGACCACCACGCTGTTCTAACCGGGGGAAAAAGAATCATCTCTACCACTTCGTAGGTAGACACCCACTCCCACGTGCATGAAATCGACTTCGGGCTCTTTTCCCTGTAACAACCGTGTCAATAGAGTCCACCCTGCTAGGGTTAAACATAGCTTCACCTCTCGGGGTTGTTCTTCGATGAGCTGCAGGTGATTGTCATGGACGATCAGGGTGACGTGGGTGGTCAGTTGGAACAACGCAAGCTCTCCATCTGCTCCGTGCGCTCCCATGGTGGTGAATGACAAAACACCGACTAGGGAGGTCTGTATATATCGCTGTGCAGGGGCTTATACTACACCCTGTCAGTGCCTAGTGGACTAACCTATACGCCCTGCAACATAAGGGGTTGGGTAATTTTTTATACTATAATGTACCCCTATGGGTATAATTAACTCCTAGTCCGTAGCCGTACACGTTACAGTTTTTCATTTGTTCGTGTCTCTCTATCCTAATCCGTACCCGTACACGTTCTGGTTTTATTTTTCCGTCTCCCTTCACCCTTCGTGAAAGTCCGTGATCACTCGGTAGTGTCATGTTAAATTAACCCCTAGTCCGTAGCCGTACACGTTATAGTTTAATTTTTTTCGTGCCTCTCTATGCTAGTCCGTACCCGTATACGTTATAGCTTTTATTTTCCATGGCCCCACCTTCGTCAAATTACAAGCGTCTAGTCCGTCATTCATAATCCAGCCGTCGTCCATTAGAGAATATCCGCGTCCATAATCCAAAGACCTATTCCATTTCCATATAACAGTATTAGCACCAAATTCAAAAAGACAAAAGTATACATAAACATGGGCTTGTTTCCTGCAAGAGAGAAGCGGTCAACAGTTTTCAATGATGCCGGCAAGACATCATGATGTTCCAAAATATCAAATCCGTATCGCTGATCAGTATTCTTAATCCATAATATTCGTTATAGAGTCGTCATCTAAAAATGATGTACCTCAGTCACGATCATTCGGGGTGTAATGTTATAGAGATACGAATTGATTTAACCTAGGAATTTGCTATACCAATTTCGTGCAAAAAGACGGGATTGTAAATTAACCCAGGAGGCATGACCCGAGCCTTATTGGGCCAATCAGCGACCCGTATATCAACCAATGGCGAGGCCGGAGACAGAACCAATGAAAGAGGTTCGCGCCGTTTAAACAGCCAATGAAAATCTACTCTATATTCAGTATAAAACCCAGGGGACGCGTGGGGAAAAGGCACATTCAAACCATATTTCTGAAGCTGTGAAGACCGTATCAAGATGAATAGAGTTGCGAAGATGAGTATGACCAAGGGAGCGGGAAGAGAGAAGAGACAGAGGGAGAAGCTAGCGAGGAGTGTAAAAGCATTTTGGATGGCCGAAATACAGCGGTGGACACGGTCGAACACCAATTTTACGCTGCTGTCCTGGGCGACGTTATATTACTCCGTGACGAGAGCCCTCACAACATTTACGGGGGAAGACTGGATATCGGCACCGAGAGACGCTCTCAATGAAGAACATCTCCAGAAAGAACAACAACAACAGATCCAACAACAACGCCAGCCGGAATTCGTAAATTTAAACGAATTACCGAGCATACCACGGGCTACATTCCTGGACCATCTACCATCGGTACCAGATACGGATGACGATGAACAACAACAACCTGGCCGGTACTTTTCCGTCAGTTTGGAGTAGACAGGCAAACTCCCCCTGAATAAAACAGGGTAAACAAATTGACCTTAACGGCCCTTTTCAGGGCCACCCCAATCTTACGAAAGGGGACTTCTAACTTGGCACATTCAATTCAAATCAGGTCCTACATTGGTGAATCTCCTCTCCTCTATATTCTATGATTACCAAACTCCAACCCCCCAAAAATCTGCCATCAAAGGTCCTTTTCAGGGCCAAACCCTAGCCTTCCAAACAGCACTTATAACAATTGCCCCTAGACCCTACCCATGCAAATCTCCTCTCCTCTATGATTACCAATCTCCCACACCTCACAACAAAAATTTTTTTACACTCGGGTTTTTCCGGGACCACTCGGTAGTTTTCAATCTCCTCTCCTCTCTGATTACCAATCTCCCACACCTCACAACAACAAAAATTCACACTCGCCTTTTTCCGGGACTACTCGGTATCGGTAGTTCTCAATCTCCTCTCCTCTATGATTACCAATCTCCCACACCTCCTCACAACAACAAAATTTTTACACTCGGCTTTTCCCGGCACTATTCGGTATATTATTACCGTACATTCATACTAATAGTGTTTTTTTATTTTACCTGGGCGCTGTTAGTAGGAAGTTCCCATTTACTAAGTGTTAATTACCTATTGTTACCTAGGTGTGTGCATGTGCAGGAGTTGGTGTTTTTATTTTGTGCTTTTAATTAGAAGCTTGCTCTTTCGAGTATAATTGGGGGTCCTCATAAGGACCGTTAGGAAGGTGTAAGGGGATTACACCGATCGGAACAGGTTTTCTCGCCTCTGGGTACAGACGGGACATTTCAGCGCGACAAGTGTACACGCTATGGGCTTGTAAGTGGGCGTAGGCACTGGTCTTCCTGCATGTCTGTGAATACAGCGAATACATAACGCTTGGTGTCCACATGGAAATATAGCGTGTTTGGCGTAGAGACTACTACATTGGACACAGGGTAAATACTGTGCCGCTCCCCATGTTGTGTCTCGCTCCAGTCTTCTTATTTCGGTACAGTAGTACTCAAGATATCGCTGCTGTAAAACAGCCATTTGTTCTTTTTCTTGTTCTTTTTTTTCTCTTTCAAGTTCTTGGTCTTCTTCGAACTCATCTTGTAGGAGTTGAGCAATCTGTTCGTCGTCGGTAGGATAGACGTAGGGACTCACGTAGGGACTATTGTCCACTCCATCGATGAATTCCCCGGTTGCTTCTTGGTCTTGGTCTTGTTCTTGGTCTTGATGTTGTTTGAACACATCTTGTAGGACTCGTTCAAACCGTTCGAGTTGGAGGGTACTATCAGGCCGTACGTCGTAGGTACTATTGGCGGTGACATCTCCATCCGCTGCCTCTTCTTCTCCTTCTTCATCGTCTTCAATATCGATGAATTGACCCGTGGCATGGTGAAGATACTGCCGCTTTTGTTGTGAAACTGGGGTGAAAGTCGCGCTGCCCTCTACCGGCTGGTCTTCTTGTTCATCATCTTTCCATAGCTCTTCCAATATGTTGTCAAGCCACGCCTCGTTAATAATATTGTGCACTCCATCAATATCCATGTGTTGAGCCATGATGTAGTTCAAAATGAATGGATAGCAGACGACACTGCGCGCTTTTTATAGTATAACCGTAGAGCGCCCGTATGAGGGTTCATTTTGTCGATTTTAGACCCGTATAGTTATGGGTGTGGTTGTGTGGAAAACCCGGTAAATTTGAAATAAATCGGCTTACCTCCGTAAAAACACTTTAGGTGTGTTCCTCACATCCTTACAATGTCACCCTGAAAATTTGAGCGGGTTTAACGATGGAAAAGTAGGAATTTTTGTCCTATCACTCTTGCTACGGTAACACAGCACTATACAGTATGGAGCCGAATGTGTGTACAGCTATGCGTGTCAATGGCTGTGTTACCGTAGCAAGAGTGGTATGACAAAAATTCCTACTTTTCCATCGTTAAACTCGCTCAAATTTTCAGGGTGACATTATTAGGATGTGAGGAACACACCTAAAGTGTTTTTACGGAGGTAAGCCGATTTATTTCAAATTTACCGGGTTTTCCACACAACCACACCCATAACGATACGAGTCTAAAATCGACAAAATGATTAAAAATATAGTTTTAGCCTGCCGCCAGCCTTCTGAATTTTTCAGCGATACACTATAAGTTCCCAAAGTTCAAGTTTAAATAAGTTTTACACGTCAACTCGCATTTATTGCAAAAGGAGACCGGTTTGAAGATGGAAAAGAAACACAAAATTTCAGCGGGCCTGAGCAGGTACAATGGTTTCACTGTGAAGATTTCGATGACGTCCGCGCCCTCATACGGGCGCTCTACGGTTATACTATGAAAAGCGCACAGTGTCTCGTCAGCTATCCATTCATTCAACTGCATCATGGCTAATCCTAGTAGACGGGCACTATTCAACGCAATGAACACGGGACAACAAGATCCTAGAGAACATAGAGAACGGATTCGCTCGAACGGAGAAGACAACGAACATGTTACAATCATTACGAGCTTGCAGCGTGTTCATGAAGCTCATATTGCTGAAGCTTTGAGGATGACAGGTGCACAACAAGATAGAGAAATAAGGGACGCTGTGCAGGGAGAAGATGATGATGATGATGAGGCAACAGACGATGAAGATGTACCAGCGGTGGAGTGGTTAAACAGTAGTAGACCCCCAGCAACTACAGCGGCGACTCAGGCGGCTACCACACCGACGGCTACCACAACGACCGCTACCGCAACAGGAATGACAACACCCTTACAAGAGATCAGCCACCTGAACCAACAGCTTGACGAATTAGAAGATGAAAAGTCTAAATTACGCCTACAACTGGCTAGGGAACAGAAGAGATCCACCTGTACCGTGTGTCAAGACGATGAAACGACGTACGCCTTTTTCCCTTGTGGTCACCTGTGCCTATGTGGTGTACGCTTGCTAAGCTTAACATGCATAGCGGGTTCGTGCCAGTGCGCAGAGACAGAGGAGCTTCATTTGAAGATGCGATGCCCTGTGTGTCGGGGATGTGTATCAGGCGTGAAAAAAATATTCCGCCCGTAACAGTGTGATACCGCTGTTCTTTCCAAATTACACCCGAAAGGGAGGAAATTTTCTAACTAAAAGCACAAAAACACAAGCTCCCACACCAATACCCCCTTTGCATAGAGTGAACACTAACACACATTTGAATTTCTAATATTTTTATTAACACAGTAGAATGAACATAAGGTCTTCACCACAGTAGACTCTTGGTGTTGAATTTTTTAATACAATTATACGCTATCAAGGCGCTTAAATGAACGTAGAATGAACATAGAATGAACATAGAATGTAGGAATACGGTGATGTCTGAATGTTTATGCAACAAGACTTGTGTGAAATGTTCAATATTTATGCAACAAGACTTGTTTGAATTGTCTTTCTGCCCCTGGTGCACGTAGATGAAGGTGGCAATCTGTTCACGTGGAATTCTGGGTGGACAGGCAGCTTGCAATGCCTCGGCAATTTGCACCTCGTTAACGGCCTGTAGTCCCTCAGTCATGAGCGCGTCTGATGGTATACTATTGTCCATACACGTATGCGTGTTGAAGAGTCCGTTCTTGTTCGCACAGCCTGCACATTGCTGGATACGCAAGTGTCGAATGCGGGGTCTGAGATGATCCAGGAATGTGTCGATGTACTTCTTATAAATATACTGAGTCACCTGGTCAGACAGGACTTCATGAATTTCAGCTGTGAGACTCTCCAGCTTCCGCCACGCAGGTATTTGCAGGGTGACGCCCTGAGGTAAAGGAATACGCTTTTGCGTATCCGCCCTCAACTTCCATTTACGAATATGCACCAGCAGCATGTTGTTGAACATAGAACAGGTGAGAAAGATGTCGTCACCCACATAAAATTTCGCTTCGTCGCTCCCCTGGTGGTCAATGACCGCATCGACGGCGTAATAAATGGCCTGTACTCTTATCCAGGTGTCCAACGTCAAGGCGATATGCTTAGGTGGTTTGTCGTCCCAGGCCGGTGCGTTAAAATGCACTTCTTCTTCTTTGACACTCACAGTTAAATAGGGAGAGAGCTCCCAAGTGTTCGTCTGGGCCGCCTGGTAGGCCTGCTGGATAATTGATTGATTGATCTCCTGCACAGACATAGGAAGTAGCACCTCTTCCTTCGCTTGCTCAGGCACTTGCTGGGGCACTGGCTGAAGCACTTGCTGAGGTATTTCTAAAGGTGTTAGTCGGGGTCGTTTAGTAGGTGGACCGGGTTTGGCAGGTAGACCGGACTCTTGGTGCGTACGTTTGGTAGCTGTACGCCCTTCGGCGATGTCCATGTCCATGACTAAGATATTATCTTTGAAGTAGATCTGCTATTCCTTCATTTCCCGTCTTCTTCAGCACCTCCACGAAGGCTTGAAATGCTAAGGGGCCACGGCGCAGTAGATCGTCGATGAGGGCTCTGTTTTGTCGCGAGGTGGTCTTCTCCGCCATGATATCTTCGACACCGTGTTTAAGGATTATGTTTTCCACCATAAGCAGATCACATATATCAGCCACATGCTGCATCTCATCAACGAGGCGAATACGGTGCTGTAGAAGCTTAGCTCGGTGACATGAGTCCATGACTGTTGGCTCAGGCTGGTCAGGTCAGTAGCTGCTATGGTGAGATAGACTGGTGAGGCAGGCTCAGCCTGATGAGGCTCAGGCAAGTAGCTCCTGTCGTCAGAGTGGTTCAGGCTGGGCAGGTAGGCTGGTCAGGGCAGGCTGGTGAGATAGCTCCGTTCGGCAGGCCAATGAATGCAGCAATACCCCTAAAAATTTCCACTTTTATACGTTTTTTCGTGACATTCGGGTGTTTTCGGTAACCTCCATGTGTCTTCGGTAACCTTCGTGTCTTTTCGATCACCTCCGTGACTCTTCGGTGATGACATTCGGGTGTTTTCGGTAACCTCCGTGTGTCTTCGGTCATCTCCGTGTCTTTTCGGTCACCTCCGTGACTCTTCGGTGATGACATTCGGGTCTTTTCGGTAACCTCCGTGTCTCTTCGGTCACTTCCGTGTCTTTTCGGTCACCTCCGTAACATCTTCACGGACCTCACCGAACTCTCCGTGACTCTTCGGTGATCTCCGTGTCTCTTCGCACACCTCCGTCACATCTTTCGGTTACCTCCGTCACATCTTCACGGACCTCACCGAAAAGACACGGAGGTGACCGAAGACACACGGAGGTGAACGACATTGTGGGGAAAACCCACAGACAAGTCAGTACATCTCCTATCATGTTCCCACGGACCCCACCGAAAAGACACGGACCTGACCGAAGAGACACGGAGGTGAACGACATTGTGGGAAAAACCCCAGTACATGCTCCGCTCACCGAAAAGACACGGAGATGAACGACATTGAGTCCCCACAGACAGGTCAGTACATATCCTATCATGTTCACAGGTCACGTGCCATTCACCCAGACCGGAAGTGACATCATACGGCAAGGTCACGCTCCATTCACCCAGACCGGAAGTGACGTCATACGGGACTGGTGGCACCCCCTGGCGGAAAAAGGGGAACCAAGAGTTACCTCCCTGGAAAACGATACTCGAAATGCTTAGACACTACTACTACTGTGCCATGTTTGAATCTGAAATGGTGTAAAATTTTCTTTTGTTTTTCACAATTTCGGCTATGAGGTGAATATTAGTCTGATGTTTAATTTAGGAAAAAGAATGTGAAACAGAATATATAAATATATCTTGTGCATCTCTACAGATAAAAATGTGTATGTGTTGTTTACTAAGATGAACAAAAGTGACCATGGTTATGAGGGATGAATACATGCTTACCTAAAATTATTAGTATTATCATCCCATTTCATCAAACGATCAGAAGAGTTTTTTCATTCAACTCTGAAACACTGTCTCCATCTTTTACTATGAGAATATTATTGAAATGTAAAGCAAGTCATTGAAGAAATGCACATCAACTTATGACCCTGTGCACCATGACCAAGGCAGCATCCATTATATACATTAGGTATGGTCACAAAGTCAAGCAGACACTTCTGATGACAACATTTCAATATCGGTACCTATAATGTATATGCTTTGTTTTGTTGTTGTTGTTTTTTATACCAATAGTGTCATCGCATGGTCCGGGTTTTTGAAACAGGGAGGACTTATGTATATCAGGGTGTGGGGTGAAATCATTTTGATTCTAACTCGGGAACCATGCTCTGGGCGTACAGTCACGAATCCCATTTTCTTAGACATGAATCCCATTCTCTTAGACCACAGGCCCGCAAAACAAGAGTTTTTTTTGGAGGGGGTGAAGTGTCGAAATATGAGGTCTCTATATATAACCCCATGCTTTATATAAATCCACATATTCTTATATAACGCATGGGGTTATATATAGAGACCCCATATTTCGACACTTCACCCTAATACCACCGCCCACACCCCCCAAAACTCTTGTTTTGCGGGCCTGTGTCTTAGACATAACGGAAGTAACAGCGGCTCTAAACAAAGGATCAGCTGTTCTATCAATTACAGTGCCGTGATCGCCACCCGCACAACTGGGGGATTTTTAACCTAGGCCTCAATGGAGCGTAACCGGTTTTTCCTAAAAATCTTCTCTCAAACTTGAGATAAATTCCTACAACTTGGCGAAGTAAAAGATAGTACATCCGTTCAACTATGTTTTAAAATCAGAGCTGAACTAGCCTTTTTCGAAGTTTTTTTCCATTTACTTCTGTGTTAAAATTAGGCTTTTCAGGGGGAGGAAAATCCCCAGTGACGTCATTGTATCATAGAGAATTGTGAACAAGTTTTTGATGCTGAACAAGGGCACTGAAAACCACTAAATGTAAAGTTCCACACGTTAAGCCTGAAATTTAATTCACTTTTTACCCTTTAATATGTTTCCGGTAGTTTCATAATTGTAAAATATTAAATCGTTAATCCTTATTCGTAAATATGAATTACATCGTAACCAACATGCGTAGCGGACTATTTCAGCGCTAGTAACATTAAAACCACCATTGTCGTTTGTATGCAGAGTTATTTCCCTTTATATTCTGATGATCACTTTTTAGACAAGAGTTTCAGCTTACCTTGCCCCCGAAGCATTGAAAATATCGGCCCATTCATTGGGGTTGAAGAACTCCGCCTTGAACTCGTTTGCAAAGTCGCCGTACGTGAATTCCGGAGGGTAGTTCTCGGCCATAAATATCACATTCGCCGGATAACCACCCTTCCAATAATCCCAAAACCATTCGGACGCCCCCTGATTCCCCACTCTCCGCTGTCCGAAACTGGGCACGGAGAACACACCCCAGTGTATGAATATCCCCAGTTTAGCCTCATCGTACCACTCCGGCACCGGGCGTTTATCAAGCGAGGCCCAGTTGGGGAGATATTGCTGAGCCCCGGTTGTTTGTAGTTGAAGAGTACAGATAAATATCACCGATACCAGATATAGGCCTAGCCGAGTTCTAAGCGACATTCTTATAAAATAATGTTTCCAGTGTTTGTGCATGGAGACTTCACAGACCACACAAAGGCTTGATATGGCTAATATTTGTCGTCAGCCCATCACACAAACTATTTCCGGAGTAACACATGTGACTGAATGATGTGATCCGGCATGTGATCTACGAATGATGGGAGGTAACTCTTGCGGGAATAAATTTATCTCCTTCCGGATTGACCAGTTTCATGTCTTGGGTTAATTCACCTGCAAATTTATTTCAGATCTCGTAATCGTCAACGCGTAGCTAACAGGTAAGTTAACTTATCTAGGGTTCTCTTTATTATTGTTGTATAGGGTCCTCGCTTTTCTGCACATAATAGTCTCAAGAGATTATGTTCTAGTCCATGACAGAATCTGAGGTATTGAAGTGCCCGCCCGACTGCTCGTCCCACAGTACGCCGTGGCGTAGGTGCTACAGGTATATGGACGGTGTGTAAAATAACACGGTGACAACAGATTAGGACAACCAGGAATTTAGGGCTGACATGGTATCTATGACAATCACCGTCAATGAGAACGACGGTCATTCACTATATTCCACCTAGATATGGTTATACGCTAAGCTTACATGTAAATGTTAGGGGTAAGAGGGGTGGGGGTAGTATTTACCTGAATGGTTGACACGGTCGAATATTAGCTGCTTGAAGACTAGTCCGACATCGCCAACACAAATACAGTTTTTAATCTAATTGATGTGTGGAAGTGGCATTTAGAAAAATATCTTGATCTTCTTCAGAAGAATAATTTTAGCCAGTCTTGACTTCCCACAGCATTATATTAGAGAAAAATAACAAATATGGTCTTCTAAATGATAAAAAAGCCAAGAAGACTATTTGTTGTTTTTCTTATGTATGTATATATATAGGAACAGAAATCACAAACACTGTAGTAAATGCGTGCGTTATATATTGACAGCGATGGGTCCTATTCACTTGTTATGGTACCGTATTTAGCCCAATCCATGCAATACAGAGAAAGGCAAACCCGTGCATTTATGTCACCTGCTTGGAAAACGGGCTCACTACATGACTGACTGGAAGCGTTCCACTTCTATTGTGCAGTTCGTAGGCCTGTTATAGATCCTGTTTAGAGCCAGGAGACCGTGACCAAGATAAATATACCCAGCAAGAGTTTGTATCAATATTGTAGAGTGGAAATTTCACGGCGTTTGAAGAAAAAGCCAAACAGTCGTTAAGCAAGTGCATGTATGTACCATTCTCATGGCATTAATGACGTTATGTACCCCTTTAGCCTCGCGCTCTGAAAATTAGGTATAGGTATAAAAAAAGTCTGTCAGAATCCCTCTTGTTACCTCGATCACAGGGGCTCGTTACCGGTGGGAGGTCGAGGTAGGGAATAAATGGGGAAGGGAGGTCAATCAAGTCGGAGCCGTCACCTCACCACGCTCACAAACCTCTTGATTTATATCCCCTTGTCTTCGAAAAGCGAATAAACTTCCCTTTCGTTCTCGGGCACTGTGGCGAGAGGAATTATCGAGATTTTGGTCAGTCTGGAAATATCGGTTAAAATTTGGCGGATAAATGGACTTTTTTTTGCATAAACAGGCCATATCGGGAGAAGGTAAAGTAAGATATATGTGTTTTAACCATTTCTCGATCTGTTAAAAGGGAAGTTTATTCGCTTTTAGAAGACAAGGGGATATAAAAAACAACAGGTTTGTGAGCGTGGTGAGGTGACGGCTCCGACTTGATTGACCTCCCTTCCCCATTTATTCCCTACCTCGACCCCCCCGCTGTAATCAACCTAATTAACAACGGTAACGAGCCCCTGTGACCTCGATAGGCTAGGACGTTACGATTTGTGACAGTGGGAGAATGGTAATTACAGAATACATAAAAATACATGAAATTCGATGATGTTGATCCAATGAATAGCTTAACACAATTGATAAGCAAATTCACTCCAGATAATGTGGTAAGTCACATGTTAATAGTTCCAAATTTTGAAAATTTATTTTTCCTGAGATGCAACCTGCGACATGTGACTTCACTTTTATATAAATATATACGCATACCCGATTCATGACCCGACTCACTGGACAAATATAGTTATAGGCCTAAATTTGAAACAAAAAACGAACACGCGACCATTGGGACATATGCTGTTCGTTTAAATATTGCTAGATGGTCAGAAATCACTGGATTATTCACTTTGTCTCAACTGTTCTATATTTAAACATACGTGAACAACGAATAGTTACGGCAACATACAAAGAGCTCCCTAAGTTACGGGTTACGTAAAAGCCAAAAATAATTTAGTTCTTTTCTGTAGAAGCTGTGTTTTGTACGGGCAAATTTTATATTGTTAACGCTCAGCCAACCAAAATAACCAAAATAATAGTTGTATGTTTGCACAGATATGGATAGATATATTCTAGATATATTAAAAGATGCATACTAAAATGCATACAAAAAACAACAACAACAACACCAGTACCACCACCACCGCCGCCACCACACCAGAATCTATTTGGTCCAAGAGCGAGACAAGCGTTACAGACAAACACACAAGACAGGGTAATGGGTGAGATCTCATTTTTTAGTATTCAGGGAATTACAACAAGATATGTAAACGCCCGGCCTTTACCCAGTACCCTATTCAGTGAAAGTAACTCTACCAGGATTGATAGACCCATCATGTCCTAAGTAGTAGGAAGAAGCTAAATTCCTTACCATTTTTTAGGGGCATCCTACTGACGTCACTTCCGATGACGTCACGATGACGTCACATCTGGACAACGGTCACATCCGGGTCAAAGATCACTTTCGGTGACGTTCGGTCACGTGACCAAGAGTGATCTCTCCCAACATAGAAGACCCCAGTGACTTCCAATGTTAATCTATGCGGAGTGGACAATCTTCAACCTAATGGGAAACCCACACATGATCATTTGCGGTCTACACCTCGAGAGCTTCAAGATGACACCCCCCACGGTCCATTCGGATCAACAATGGTCCATCTCTACCCCAAATGAATCCTTAAAATGCCTGCTTTCTATGCTACGGTCAGACTGCGCATGTGCAGAATGATGAAACCGGACTAGACACCAGTCCAATCCGACGCTACCCCAAGAGAACTTCAAAATAAGGCCTCATACGAGACAATCGGCCCATCTTAACCTCAAAACGTGCATTCAAATACACTTTTTCCACTGCACATGCGCAGATAGACGCTATTCCCAACCTACAGCCCATCCAGTTGGACAGTAGTCTAGTCTCCGCATTTAAAGGCTTATTGACCTACTTATTTGTTCCCCCGGGTAAAATTTAAGGGGGAACTTTGTGAGGGCTCTCTACGGGTGGGGTATGTGGCAGAGCTCTTGGTGGGACCTTTCAACATCCGGAAAGTACACATAAACTGATGACGTCATCAGTATGGCCCCTGGGCATGTATTCATCCGCGGTGATGCGATCTGGCGGTGATGCGGTCGCGGGAAAAAGCTTCCGCGGAGAAAAAGTAGTCCCCAGACTTCAAATACGCTGCATGATCCGATTGGGTCGAGTGAGGTATCAAAGTGAAGCATTCGTGAAGGGGCATCCAGTCATGGGTGGGTGCATGTAAAATTAGGATTTTTTCCCGAAACTATAAGAAGCGGAACACAGACTTTACCCCTAAGATAGGGGAAAACACCTATCAACCCTAGCCAAAAGGGCTAATATCGGTCCCCGGGCTTATTGGCACCTGCCTATCAAGTCAATGGGGTGGGTGCATGTAAAATTAGGATTTTTTCCCGAAACTATAAGAAGCGAAACACGGACTTCACCCCTAAGATAGGGGAAAACACCTATCAACCCTAGCCAAAAGGGCTAATATCGGTCCCCGGGCTTATTGGCACCTGCCTATCAAGTCAATGGGGTGGGTGCATGTAAAATTAGGATTTTTTCCCGAAAACATCAAAAGCGGAACACGGACTTTACCCTAAAATAGGGGAAAACCCCTATCAACCCTAGCCAAAAGGGCTAATATCGGTCCCCGGGCTTATTGGGACCTGCCTATCAAGTCAGTGGGGTGGGTGCATGTAAAATTAGGATTTACCCCGAAAATATAAAAAGCGGAACACGGACTTTACCCCTAAAATGGGGGAAAACCACTATCAACCCTAGCCAAAAGAGGTAATATCGGTCCCCGGGCTTATCGGGGCCTGCCTATCAAGTCAATGGGGTGGGTACATGTAAAATTACGATTTTTCCCAGAAAATATAAAAAGCGGAACACGGACTTCACCCCTAAAATAGGGGAAAACTCCTATCAACTCTAACCAAAAGGGCTAATATCGGTCCCGGGCTTATCGGGGCCTGCCTATCAAGTCAATGGAGTGGGTGCATGTAAAATCAGGATTTTTTTCCGAAACTATAAGAAGCGGAACACGGACTTTACCCCTAAAATAGGGGAAAACCCCTATCACCTCTAGCCAAACGGGCTAATATCGGTCCCCGGGCTTATCGGGGCCTGCCTATCAAGTCAATAGGGTGGGTGCATGTAACATTATGATTTTTTTCCGAAAATATAAAAAGCGGAACTCGTACTTTACCCCTAAAATAGGGGTCTGTATTATACAATATAAGGGAAAATGCCTGTATGGGGTATGGGAATGGTCATTTTTATTTTTGTGGGTGTTACTATGGCTTGTGGGGTCTCGTTTTTCTCGTCTCGCCAAGAAAATGACAATGGGAGGGGTCCCGGAGCGAACCGGTGAAATTTTTGGGAAAAGTCACCGAGGTCTGTATATAGGCTCGTACTGGCTATATGGTGGGAGGGGTGGGCAGGGTTTTTTGTGGGTGTTACTATGGGTTGTGGGGTCTCGTTTTTCTCGTCTCGCCGAGAAAAACACAATGGGAAACGGTGAAATTGTTCGAAAAGTACCGGGTAGCCCATATAGTCCTATACTGGCTATATGGGGGTATAGGTTCAACCTGGCAAATTCACACACGTTCATTGTGATATGGGTTGTTTGGATTTGTTTTTCACGTCTCGTCATTTAGAACACGATGGGAAGGGTTTCGAAGCGAAACGGTGAAATTTTTGGAAAAAGTTCACCGAGGCCTGGGTAAGCCCATAGGCCTATACTGCATGGCTATGGGGGTATAGGTTCATACGGGGTGGACGTTTTGGAGTCTAGGTGAGCCCCTAGTGATCCTATGGTGTCGTGTGAGGTCTTATTTTGAAGCTCTCGTGGAGGAGCATCCGACTGGACTAATGGTTCGTCTGTTTTCAATAGTCTGCGCATGCACAGTCTGGCCGTAGTATAGAAAGCAGGCATTTTGGGAGGTATGTGGGGGTGTGTTTGGGGTAGAGATGGACCGCTATGGGTTCGAATGGGTCGTGGAAGGTGTCAAAGTGAAGCTTGTGTGGGGTAGTCAGAATGGCGTGTTTTAAAGTGCAAGTGGCGTCAATCTGCGCATGCGCAGTTGGTTGTAGTAAGTAAAGTGGCCATTTTGGGGGTGCGTGGAGGTGTGTTTGGGGTAGAGAGGGTCCATCCTTGGTCCGAATGTGTCCTGGAAGGTGTCATGTTGTAGCTCTCGGCGTGTACATCTCCATTTTAGGGATGTTCGCTTCATCTGTGATGTCATCGGTCACGTCATCAGTACGAGTAGTAGCGAAAGTGGGCATTTTGGGGAAGTGCAGGAAGGTATTTGTGGTAGAGAGGGACCATCCTTGGTCCGAATGCGTCGTGGGATGTGTCATTTTGTAGCTCTCGGGGTGTACATCCCGATTTGAGGGATGTTCACGTCATCTGTGACGTCATCAGTAGGAGTAGTAGCGAAAGTGAACATTTTGGGGAAGTGAAGGAAGGTATTTGGGGTAGAGAGGGACCATCCTTGGTCCGAATGCGTCGTGGGAGGTGTCATGTTGTAGCTCTCGGGGTGTACATTCCAATTTGATGGATGACCACAGCATCTGTGACGTCATCGGTGACGTCAGCTGTAGGAGTAGTAGCGAAAGTGGGCATTTTGGGGCGGTGAAGAAAGGGATTTGGGGTAGAGATGGACCATCCTTGGTCCGATTGTGTCGTGGGAGGTGTCATGTTGTAGCTCTCGGGTGTGGACCCCGATTTGAGAGACGCCCACAGCATCTGTGACG
Source organism: Hanleya hanleyi (assembly GCA_036873755.1). Taxonomy (NCBI): domain Eukaryota; kingdom Metazoa; phylum Mollusca; class Polyplacophora; order Lepidopleurida; family Hanleyidae; genus Hanleya; species Hanleya hanleyi. Next base: position 68,175 of record JAVTVY010032977.1, read on the forward strand.
TCATCGGTGACGTCATCAGTACGAGTAGTAGCGAAACCGGGCATTTTGGGGAAGTGCAGGAAGGTATTTTGGGTAGAGAGGGGCCATCCTTGGTCCGAATGCGTCGTGGGAGGTGCCATGTTGTAGCTCTCGGGGTGTACATCCCGATTTGAGGGATGTTCACGTCATCTGTGACGTCATCAGTAGGAGTAGTAGCCAAAGTGGGCGTTTTGGTGGGGTGTGTGGAGGTGTGTTTGGGGTAGAGAGGGAAGGATTAGTAGTATAAAAGCGCATTTCGAGCCCTATTGACCTTGCGGCGCTATGCTCAATGAGTGTATGCGCGTATGTGTGCGTGTGTGTGTGTGCGTGTGTGTGTGTGTATGCTTGCGTGTGTGTGTGTGTGTGAGCGTGTGTGTATACGTCTGTGTGCGTGTGTGTATGCGTCTGTGTATGTGTGCGTGTATGCGTGCGTGTGTGTGTATGCGTGTGTGCATGCGTCTGTGTGTGTGTGCATGCGTCTGTGTGTGTGTTTATGCGTGTGTGTATACGTCTGTGTGTATGTGTGCTTGCGTGTACGCGTGTGTGTGTTTCTGTATGCAGGCGCACGCTCCTGTGGTGCACCCTGTACCCTATAGCCCGTAGGGCATAGGGTACGCCACCAAGCACAGAATACATGTACTCTGCGCATGTCCATGTATTCTGCGCATATTCATGCACATGTACTATGTGCCTGTACGTGTAGTCTGTTCATGTACATATACTGTCAATATACATGTTCCTTGTCCTTCTACATGTACTCTGTGCATGTCATTCTACATGTACTCTGTTCACAACCGGTGACAGAACAACAACAAGAAGGATGACAGGTCAATCATTTTATTTTCCCCTCCAGTACATTATACCCAAGCTGGGGGAGTCGCGTTGGGTATGTTTACAATACAAGTAGCCTCTTGTCCAATCAGAGGCCGCCATTTGCATCTGTCATATTCGTTCCTATCCGTTAGATGTATTATCGGCTGTTCTTGTCCAATCAGAAGTCGCCATTTCAGAAAGTTTCATCTTCGGCCATGTTCGCTCTGAACCGTTTGTTCTAATCGTCGTCAGGCAGGCCAGGATACCGTTGAGGCGTATTCTGAGTATCTATCAGTGCATGGGTGAATGCATTCATCCGATGGGAAGATTCCGTAATTTGGTCACGAAAAACCTGACATTGGTGACCCTCTCTACGACCCATTGCAAGTTGGGGCGTTGTTCATAGGCCCATCCCAAGACATCCAATTGTTCCACTTGGTCCAGCATCATCTCTAGCGACGCCCGGTTAATGATGGTAAACGGTTGGTCAAATACCCGGATGTTACTGCTCGGGTAAAAGTATCGGACTTGATCTGTCTCCTTATGCTGCAGCACATAACCAAACGCCAGATTTAATTTGAAGGACGTAGCTTGGTCATTGAAGATGGCTTCCACGTAGCTGCGTAGACGGGCGAGGTTGGTCAGTCGGAAATTGTAGATATCTTGAATAGGGCGATGACGGTGGAAACAGTGCCGTATCATGGGCCAATGGCGCCGATAGATGTCACTCACTGGATGGGCGTCCTGTAAAAGATCGCTGGGAACATCCACCGCATCTTCCAGAAAATGTTCGATGTTGTCAGGCGTCTGACTGGGTACAGTAACGCTGGGGGTCGGCTGGATATCTAGGCTCTTCTGAACTGTGGGTATAGGCGGGCTCTCCGTGTTCGCATCACCAGTGACATTCGTCTCCCCGGGCTCATCTTCACTAGGTCTGTCCCTCATGGGTGCCTCTCTAGTGGGAAGTTGTCGCTCATACCGTGGTGACGGACTATGAATCAAATGTTGGTGCTGTCTTAACTGACTGGATCGTTTGAAGAGTTGACCACATTCATTACATTGTTCCGTCGCGCCCTCGTGGAGTGAGCGTTCATGGCGCAGTAAAGCATCTTCCCGATTAAATGACCGTGCGCAGGTTATACAAGTATATCGTGCACCGTTGTGGATGGAGGACTCGTGTCGTCGCAAATCTTGTGGGCGAGTAAATGGCTTCTGGCAAGTTGTGCAAGATAACATATCGGCTGTGGATCTGGAAATGATGAATGCCGTAAAATTCTGGCTCTTATAGGCCAACATAGAAGTACCCGGATGTAGGCGCGGACGTCAGCGACAAGATCCCGGATGTACAAGAACCCGGATGTAACAGTCCCCGGGTGTAAAAGTGCCCGGATGTTCAATTCACTTCGCCCACTGGAAAATTTCCTCTCTCCTCGTGCAAAGATCACATCCGGCCAAGGATACACCTTCAAGGCAGGTCAGGCATCGCTGGCGATGGTAGCGGAGATCTTCCGGGCTCTCTCCTGGTTGAGCTATAACCCACACTGAAGAAATCATCTATCATTTCCATAGTTATGGGCGGGTATCTTTTGGTAACTCGTTTGGGGAGTCGAGTGGGAACCGGCACCTTTTCGTCAATCTTCAACGATTGCTCGTCTGCCTTGGAATTGGCTGGCTTTTCCATTTGATTGGGTCTGGTACAGGTTGTGAGAAATGTACATCTAACATGCGTGTTTCCGTATTTATAGTTAGAGGCAAGGTGGCCGGCCTATCGACCAATCAGAAGCCATCATTTCAGAAAGTTCAATCTTCGTTCAGTGTAACCTAAACGTCTTCGGGCAATCCATGATACTGAAGCTCGAAGCTCTTACTTCTCTCATTCAACACTGAGATCAATCTCCATCGGCTCTTCAATACGCGGCGGCGAATCGACCTCCATGGGTTCTTCTATTCTCAGATGCATTCCCATAGAAAATAAAATATCCGGTCTCGAGAGTGGCGAGCGTGGGCGTCTCAATTGACTGGGATGCTTAAAGATTATATCACAATCCGCACATGTATGCATGGGTACTTCGTGGCGTGCACGTGTGTGACAACGCAAACTGGCCAGGCGATGAAAGCGCTTCGAGCAAGTTGTGCAGGAAATGGATCTGGAAATGATGAATGCTTTTTTTTGATTGAAATTGTAGTTTAAGGGCCGCTTCCCATTCGGATTTCGCGGCCCATCAACTCAATGTTTTATTTGAATTTCGCGGTACATTACTTTGTTTATTGAATATCTTTTCCAGCGCTAAATATATAAATAAATAAATAAATAAATAATAAAGAACAATGAGAGATTAGTAGGAGATATAAATAGAAGTAAATAAGAATCGCTATATGTACAAGTTCGTAAGTCTCTTTTTGGTTTTTGGTTAAGTTATACTGGTAAATATGAGTTCACTGTAATCGCGTGTATGATTCCTTTGTCTTGGTACCCATTTGTACGCACAAAGCCGTCCAGAAAAAACTGGGAGAACCATGGGCGTCTTCAGGATTTTTCGGATCGACTTCACTAACGACGCCCTTGGGAACAGGGTGGGTTCTTCCAGAAATCTGTGCCTGTAACAATTGCTTGGAGTGTGTATTGGGGCACAGGACGGCAGGTCTACGTCCTATATTGCGTGAAAGTCAAAGGATCATATTCCGTGTTAAGGCGTCAGTTCGGTGTCATCTATGGGGTAGCGTGTCGGTGTGGTTTAGGATGTGATGTTCTGGTTCTGGAGGTTTCTTGTTGTACGGCGATGTTGGTATTCTTGTGATCGTCATCCGTCTTCTGTTTTTAGTCTTGTCCAGCCCGTCTTTGGTCTTCGGTGTGCCGTGAGGTGCTGTTTAATAATTTTTGTCGTCATCAGTGTTCTGTTTGATGTCTGGTCTTGTTCGTCTGTGGTCTTCAGTGTGCTGTGCTGTGCTGTGTTGAGGCGCTAGTTCGGTGACATCTTTGGGGTAGCGTGTCTGGCGTGGTATAGGGTCGAGTATTCTGGTTCTGGACGTTCTTATGGACCGACGATGATGACCTTCATCGTGTTCATCTCCATTTCTGAAAGTATATGATGAAACAGTGTGTAGTATTCATTTTTGTGAGTGACATTATCTGTGTGCGTGGTTGTTTCTTGGACGTGTGCTAATGATTTATGTCCTTGGTTGTTGAATTGGTAGCGGCCTTTAGGTTTTAGAGACGAATGTGGTTACCGGCCCACACGGAACATGGTATCTCCGGTGCCCACATTGCCTATTTTATTGCGAAAGAGAGATTTTTGGCCAATATTGTCGCAGGGATGTTGATTGGTCTTGGCCTCCGATTTTTGAGACTAATGTGGCAGCCGGCCCACACGGAACATGGTATCTCCGGTGCCCACATTGCCTATTTTATTGCGAAAGAAAGATTTTTGGCCAATATTGTCGCAGGGATGTTGATTGGTCTTGGCCTCCGATTTTTGAGACTAATGTGGCAACCGGCCCATACGGAACATGGTATCTCCGGTGCCCACATTGCCTAAATTTTATTCCAAAAGAGAAATTTTGGCCAATGCTGACATTGTTAGTTAGTGGTGCGCATGCACGGGGGTAGTGTTATGATGAATGCCGTAAAACTTTCGGCTCTTATAGGCCAATATAGGAGTACCCGGATGTTCTACAGTCAGGGATGTACATATGTACAAGAACCCGGATGTACCCGGATGTAAAAGTGCCGGATGTAAAAGTGCCCGGATGTTCACGAATGTACTACCATCCCGGACTTCTATCAGGCCCAGGTCCAGAAGCTCTCATGTCCTGCATGTGAATAGTCAGTCATATTGTGTGTGCGTGTGCGTGCATGTGCGTGTATGCGTGTGTGTGTCTGTACCTGTGTGTCTGCGTCTGTGTGTGCGTGTCTGTGTGTGTATGCATGCGTGTGTGTAGGTGTGTGTTTGTGTGTGTGTGTATGTGTGTGCGGGTGTGCGTGCATGTGCGTGTGTGTGCGTGTATGTGTGTGTATGCGTCTGGGCGTGTGTGTGTGTGTGTGCTTGCGTGTGTGTGTGCGTGTATGCGTGTGGGTGTGCGTGTGCGTGTGTGTATGCATGTGTGTATGCATGTGTGTGTATGCGTGTGTGTGTGGGTGGGTGTGCGTGTGTGTGTATGCAGCATGTGTGTGTATACGTCTGTGGGTAGGTGTGTGTATGTCGCCGTGTGCCATGATACAGACAGATGAGAGGAGTACCAGGAACTGATCTTTGACCCCTGCGCGCGCTAGCGCATATTGACCTTTGACCTCAGAAATTTGCATATCACGTGACAGAGGGCAAAGGTCAATGAGTGCACTTGCACCTGCATATGACCTCTGTGAGGTCACTTCCGCTTCCGTTCACGTGAACTGACCTTTGACCCCTGTGCGCGCTAACAATACCGATTAAAATTGCGCGCAGGGGTCAAAGGTCAGTTCCGGTCACGTGAACGGAAGCGGAAGTTACCTCACATAGGTCATATGCAAATGTCACTTCCGAGCTCTGAGCTCCAAGTGCATTCATTGACCTTTGACCTCTGTCACGTGATATGCAAATTTCTGAGGTCAAAGGTCAATATGCGCTAGCGCGCAGGGGTCAAAGGTCAGTTCCGGGTACCCTGGTGTTCCTCTCATCTGTATCATGGCACACGGCGACATACACACACCTACCCACAGTCGTATACACACACATGCTGCATACACACACGCACACACACACACACACACACATACACACACATGCATACACACATGCATACACACACGCACACGCACACACACACATGCACGCACACCCGCACACATACACACACATGCATACACACACACACACACACACCTACACACACACACGCATGCACACACGCACAGACACATACACACAGACGCAGACACACAGGTACACAGACACACACACGCATACACGCACATGTACGCACACGCACACACAATATGACTGACTATTCACATGCAGGACATGAGAGCTTCTGGACCTGGGCCTGATAGAATTCCGGGATGGTAGTACATTCGTGAACATCCGGGCACTTTAACATCCGGGACTTTTACATCCGGGTACATCCGGGTTCTTGTACATCCCTGACTGTAGAACATCTGGGTACTCCTATGTTGGCCTATAAGAGCCGAAAGTTTTACGGCATTCATCATTTCCAGATCCACAGCCGATATGTTCTCTTGCACAACTTGCTCGAGGCGCTTTCATCGCCTGAACAGTTTGCGTTGTCACACACGTGCACGCCACGAAGTACCCATGCATACATGTGCGGATTGTGATATAGTCTTTAAGCATCCCAGTCAATTGAGACGTCACCGAAATGTCATACCCGGATCACGCTCGCCACTCTCGAGACCGGATATTTTATTTTCTATGGGAATGCATCTGAGAATAGAAGAACCCATGGAGGTCGATTCGCCGCCGCGTATTGCAGAGCCGATGGAGATTGATCTCAGTGTTGAATGAGAGAAGTAAGAGCTTCGAGCTTCAGTATCATGGATTGCCCGAAGACGTTTAGGTTACACTGAACGAAGATTGAACTTTCTGAAATGATGGCTTCTGATTGGTCGATAGGCCGGCCACCTTGCCTCTAACTAATTTATAAATACGGAAACACGCATGTTAGATTACATTTCTCACAACCTGTACCAGACCCAATCAAATGGAAAAGCCAGCCAACTCCAAGGCAGACGAGCAATCGTTGAAGATTGACGAAAAGGTGCCGGTTCCCACTCGACTCCCCAAACGAGTTACCAAAAGATACCCGCCCATAACTATGGAAATGATAGATGATTTCTTCAGTGTGGGTTATAGCTCAACCAGGAGAGAGCCCGGAGATCTCCGCTACCATCGCCAGCGATGCCTGACCTGCCTTGAAGGTGTATCCTTGGCCGGATGTGATCTTTGCACGAGGATAGAGGAAATTTTCCAGTGGGCGAAGTGAATTGAACATCCGGGCACTTTTACACCCGGGGACTGTTACATCCGGGTTCTTGTACATCCGGGATCTTGTCGCTGACATCCGCGCCTACATCCGGGTACTTCTATGTTGGCCTATAAGAGCCAGAATTTTACGGCATTCATCATTTCCAGATCCACAGCCGATATGTTATCTTGCACAACTTGCCAGAAGCCATTTACTCGCCCACAAGATTTGCGACGACACGAGTCCTCCATCCACAACGGTGCACGATATACTTGTATAACCTGCGCACGGTCATTTAATCGGGAAGATGCTTTACTGCGCCATGAACGCTCACTCCACGAGGGCGCGACGGAACAATGTAATCAATGTGGTCAACTCTTCAAACGACCCAGTCAGTTAAGACAGCACCAACATTTGATTCATAGTCCGTCACCACGGTATGAGCGACAACTTCCCACTAGAGAGGCATCCATGAGGGACAGACCTAGTGAAGATGAGCCCGGGGAGACGAATGTCACTGGTGATGCGAACACGGAGAGCCCGCCTATACCCACAGTTCAGAAGAGCCTAGATATCCAGCCGGCCCCCAGCGTTACTGTTCCCAGTCAGGAAGATGCGGTGGATGTTCCCAGCGATCTCTTACAGGACGCCCATCCAGTGAGTGACATCTATCGGCGCCATTGGCCCATGATACGGCACTGTTTCCACCGTCATCGCCCTATTCAAGATATCTACAATTTCCGACTGACCAACCTCGCCCGTCTACGCAGCGACGTGGAAGCCATCTTCAATGACCAAGCTACGTCCTTCAAATTAAATCTGGCGTTTGGTTATGTGCTGCAGCATAAGGAGACAGATCAAGTCCGATACTTTTACCCGAGCAGTAACATCCGGGTATTTGACCAACCGTTTGCCATCATTAACCGGGCGTCGCTAGAGATGATGCTGGATCAAGTGGAACAATTGGATGTCTTGGGATGGGCCTATGAACAGCGCCCCAACTTGCAATGGGTCGTAGAGAGGGTCACCAATGTCAGGTTTTTCGTGACCAAATTACGGAATCTTCCCATCGGATGAATGCATTCACCCATGCACTGATAGATACTCAGAATACGCCTCAACGGTATCCTGGCCTGCCTGACGACGATTAGAACAAACGGTTCAGAGCGAACATGGCCGAAGATGAAACTTTCTGAAATGGCGACTTCTGATTGGACAAGAACAGCCAATAATACATATAACGGACAGGAACGACTATGACAGATGCAAATGGCGGCCTCTGATTGGACAAGAGGCTACTTGTATTGTAAACATACCCAACGCGACTCCCCCAGCTTGGGTATGATGTACTGGAGGGGAAAATAAAATGATTGACCTGTCATCCTTGTTGTTGTTGTTCTGTCACCGGTTGTGAACAGAGTACATGTAGAATGACATGCACAGAGTACATGTAGAAGGACAAGGAACATGTATATTGACAGTATATGTACATGAACAGACTACATGTACGGGCACATAGTACATGTGCATGAATATGCGCAGAATACATGGACATGCGCAGAGTAGGGCTATAGGGTACAGGGTGCACCACAGGAGCGTGCGCCTGCATACAGACACACACACACACGCGTACACGCAAGCACACATACACACAGACGTATACACACACGCATAAACACACACACACAGACGCATGCACACACACACAGACGCATGCACACATGCATACAGACAAACGCAAGCATTCACACGCACACACGCACACATACGCATACACACACGCATACACACACGCACACAGACGTATACACACGCATAAACACACACACACGCACGCATACACACACACAGACGCACGCATACACACACACAGACGCACACACACACACACACGCACACACACGCGCATACACTCATTGCGCATAACGCCTCAAGGTCAATAGGGCTCGAAATGCGCTTTTATACTACTAATCCTTCCCTCTCTACCCCAAACACACCTCCACACACCCCCCAAAACGCCCACTTTGGCTGCTAATCCTACTGCTGACGTCACAGATGACGTGAGCATCCCTCAAATCGGGATGTACACCCCGCGAGCTACAACATGACACCTCCCACGACGCATTCGGACCAAGGATGGCCCCTCCCTACCCAAAATACCTTCCTGCACTTTCCCAAAATGCCCACTTTCGCTACTACTCGTACTGATGACGTCACCGATGACGTCACAGATGCTGTGGGCATCTATCAAATCGGGGTCTACACCCCGAGAGCTACAAGATGACACCTCCCACGACACAATCGGACCAAGGATGGCCCATCTCTACCCCAAGTCCCTTTCTTCACCGCCCCAAAATGCCCACTTTCGCTACTACTCCTACTGCTGACGTCACCGACGACGTGAACATCCCTCAAATCGGGATGTACACCCCGAGAGCTACAAAATGACACCTCCCACGACGCATTCGGACCAAGGATGGTCCATCTCTACCCCAAATACCTTCCTTCATTGCCCCAAATTGTCCACTTTCGCTACTACTCCTACTGATGACGTCACCGATGACGTCACAGATGAAGCGAACATCCCTAAAATGGAGATGTACACCCCGAGAGCTACAACATGACACCTTCCAGGACGCATTCGGACCAAGGATGGTCCCTCTCTACCCCAAACACACCTCCACGCACCCCCAAAATGGCCACTTTACTTACTACGACCAACTGCGCATGCGCAGATTGACGCCACTTGCACTTTAAAACACGCCATTCTGACTCTACCCCACACAAGCTTCACTTTGACACCTTCCTCGACCCATTCGAACCCATAGCGGTCCATCTCTACCCCAAACACACCCCCACATACCTCCCAAAATGCCTGCTTTCTATACTACGGCCAGACTGCGCATGCGCAGACTATGGAAAACGGACGAACCATTAGTCCAGTCGGATGCTCCTCCACGAGAGCTTCAAAATAAGACCTCACACGACACCATAGGATCATTAGGGGCTCACCTAGACCCCAAAACGTCCACCCCGTATGAACCTATACCCCCATAGCCATGCAGTATAGGCCTATGGGCTTACCCAGGCCTCGGTGAACTTTTTCCAAAAATTTCACCGTTTCGCTTCGAAACCCTTCCCATCGTGTTCTAAATGACGAGACGTGAAAAACAAATCCAAACAACCCATATCACAATGAACGTGTGTGAATTTGCCAGGTTAAACCTATACCCCCATATAGCCAGTATAGGACTATATGGGCTACCCGGTACTTTTCGAACAATTTCACCGTTTCGCTTCGAAACCCTTCCCATCGTGTTCTAAATGAGGAGACGTGAAAAAGAAGACCCCACAACCCATATCACAATGAACGTGTGTGAATTTCCCAGGTTGAACCTGTACCCCCACATAGCCAGTATAGGATTACATGGGGCTATATACAGACCTCGTGTGTGAATTTCCCAGGTTGAACCTATACCCCCATATAGCCAGTATAGGACTATATGGGCTATAAGGTACTTTTCCAAAAAATTCACCGTTTCGCTCCAGGACCCTTCCCATCGTGTTCTAAATGACGAGACGTGAAAAACAAGACCAAACAACCATATCACAATGAACGTGTGTGAATTTCCCAGGTTGAACCTGTACCCCCACATAGCCAGTATAGGATTACATGGGGCTATATACAGACCTCGGTGACTTTCCCCAAAAATTTCACCGTTTCGCCTCGAAACCCTTCCCATTGTGTTTTTCTTGGCGAGACGAGAAAAACGAGACCCCACAACCCATAGTAACACCCACAAAAAACAGTTTTCAATGATGCCGGCAAGACATCATGATGTTCCAAAATATCAAATCCGTATCGCTGATCAGTATTCTTAATCCATAATATTCGTTATAGAGTCGTCATCTAAAAATGATGTACCTCAGTCACGCTTTGATTGTGACTGTTCATATACCATGAGGATCTTGAAGTACATGGGCTCATACGGCCCCTAGCCCCGGGTTAAGCGGAATTAGACACATGTTACGAAACGTAGCCCCATAGATCTTGCACGCTACGTTCGTATTTTGCTATCAGCATGCGATATGTATCGCCAAATTTGAGAAACTTTGAGTGGAGGCGCTTGGTGGAATAGCCCTGTTTTATAAGTTTCTGCAACAATGTTTTGTGACGTTGATTAAAATCATCACATTTAACACAGGATCTAGCAAATGCTACTAAGCGAGATATGTATACGCCATATGCAGGTCCCACTGGAATATTACTATCCAGAAAGGGATAGTTTACGATGTCGAAATTGTAATCATCTCTTTTGTCATAAAGTCGACGAGAGAGAATGCCCGCTTCATTTTTATAGAGATAGAGATCTAAATAAGATGTGCCTGTAGGGCTATCTGTAGTTTCCTTCAAATCCAGTGAAGGTGGATATATATCCTTCACTGCGTCATTTATATAGCGATTATCCACAGCGAGAAGATCGTCTATATAGCGTTTGGTGAATGAGAAGGAACGGGCTTTGAATGGATCGGTTTTTGAAAGCGCCTGCATATAGTCATATTCATAAGAGAACAGATACAGGTCAGCCAACAGGGGTGCACAATTAGTACCCATTGGAATACCTATATATACCCACAAAAAAAAAAAATGACCATCCCCATACCCCATACAGGCATTTTCCCTTATATTGTATAATACAGACCCCTATTTTAGGGGTAAAGTCCGAGTTCCGCTTTTTATATTTTCGGAAAAAAATCATAATGTTACATGCACCCACCCTATTGACTTGATAGGCAGGCCCCGATAAGCCCGGGACCGATATTAACCCGTTTGGCTAGAGGTGATAGGGGTTTTCCCCTATTTTAGGGGTAAAGTCTGTGTTCCGCTTCTTATATTTTCGGGGTAAATCCTAATTTTACATGCATCCACCCCATTGACTTGATAGGCAGGTCCCAATAAGCCCGGGGACCGATATTAGCCCTTTTGGCTAGGGTTGATAGGGGTTTTCCCCTATTTTAGGGTAAAGTCCGTGTTCCGCTTTTGATATTTTCGGGAAAAAATCCTAATTTTACATGCACCCACCCCATTGACTTGATAGGCAGGTGCCAATAAGCCCGGGGACCGATATTAGCCCTTTTGGCTAGGATTGATAGGTGTTTTCCCCTATTTTTGGGGTAAAGTCCGTGTTCCGCTTCTTATAGTTTCGGGAAAAAAATCCTAATTTTACATGCACCCACCCATGACTGGATGCCCCTTCACGAATGCTTCACTTTGTTACCTCACTCAACCCAATCGGATCATGCAGCGTATTTGAAGTCTGGGGACTACTTTTTCTCCGCGGAAGCTTTTTCCCGCGACCGCATCACCGCCAGACCGCATCACCGCGGATGAATACATGCCCAGGGGCCCTACTGATGACGTCATCAGTTTATTTGTACTTTCCGGATGTTAAAAGGTCCCACCGAGAGCTCTGCCACATACCCCACCCGTAGAGAGCCTCACAAAGTTCCCCCTTAAATTTTACCTGGGGGAACAAATAAGTAGGTCAATAAGCCTTTAAATGCGGAGACTATACTACTTTGGACGCTCCCCCACGAGAGCTTGACGCTGATCTTTTAGTGAAGGTGTTTGCCCGTCACATTTTAAAGAGGCTAATGTAATTCCGGTTTTTAAGTGTGGTGATGAACAGAACGTTACGAATTATAGACCAATCTAGTAAAGTTTGTGAGAAATTGGTTCACGAGCGAATCTACTGTCATGTAAAACAGGCCGTTACTGATGTTCAGCATGGTTTTGTTAAGGCCAGATCTACTCAAACAAATCTAGTTTCCTTTATAGATCAAGTAAGTGAAATTGTCGATAAGCAGGGACAAGTGGACTGCATATACACAGATTTTACAAAAGCGTTCGATAAAGTTAGTCACAAACTATTGATATACATACAAACGTTATGGAATGAGAGGCAAAATATTAAACTGGTTGTCCTCATATCTTGCCAACCGAAAACAGAGAGTTGTCATTAATGGGGAGTGCTCAGACTGTGCGCATGTCACCTCTGGGGTACCCCAGGGCTCCCTGTTAGGTCCCCTAATGTTTGTAATCTTTATTAATGACCTACCATTAGTTTTAAGATACTCCACTTGTTTATTGTATGCTGATGACGCCAAAATTGTCAAGCATAATACATGTATTAATGACTGTGTCCGATTACAAGAGGATATGACGAATGTGTATAATTGGTGTATAGATTGGAAATTAATTTTAAATATCCTCAAATGTTTTGCCATTTCTTACACGAACAAGAGAACATCTGTGTACCATGATTATGAATTTAATGGATCTGCTCTTGTTCGGAAGGATCGAGTGACCGATCTCGGTGTTATTTTAACAAGTAACTTAAATTTTAAAGCTCACGTATCGCACGTTGTTAACAAAGCATTCAGAATGCTCGGATTTGTAAAACGCACTTGTTCTTCTTTTTCCGACACGCTATCCCTCATTTCTTTATATAAAGCACATGTACGGTCACATCTTGAATATTGTTCTGTTGTGTGGTCTCCGTGGCAAAAGTGAAATTGTTATATGGTTGAGCGTGTCCAGCGTAAATTTGTAAAATTTTTATGTTTTAAATCTGGCATGCCATACGATCGTGAGGAATATTCGCACTATTGTCATGTTTTTAACCTACCCCAGCTAGACCAAAGAAGGACTTCTTTAGATATTATTTTTCTTCACAAATGTGCTAACTCTTTTTACGACTGCCCAGCCTTCTTAACGAAACTGAATTTTCATGCCCCAACTAAGGTTTTACGTAATTTTACATATTTTAGGAGTAGCAAGCATCGAACAAATGTCTTAAAATTTTCTCCTATCCAGAGGTGCATACACAGTTTTAATGAATTATTTTCCTGCTCTGATAGTACAGATCTGGATCTTTTTGCTCCAGTTCAATCTTTTAAGCGCTCATTGCGTACTATTTTATATAACTAATTTAAAATTATCTCCTAGTGATTTTATGTCAACTTTACATAGATTTTTATCCTAAATTCTACACGTGTTTTATGTTATTTCCTATAGATCTTTCACCGTTATCTCTTAACTTGCTCATAATATCGTCTTAGTTTTACATGTACTATCATATTGTATGTTTTGTGAATTTATCTACCGCCTGTGATATATCCTTATGCATTTTATGTTATAATCTATACTTATATTATTTATGTGTTGTTTTTTATCTTTCTTTTCTTAATTTGTTGTCTTAATATTTGTATATATAGTCTTTAGTCTTTAGTATTTAATCTTAGTTTACGGAGCCTGTAAATGGGTCCTCCGGGCCCGTTGGTCATCCCTGGAAATAAATAAATAAATAAATAGATACCTCCCACGACCCAATCGGACTATCATAGATCCACCTCGGCCCCAAAAGTCTCTTCCCATGCCCTTTTCCCACAATTCCCTGTCTGGGCATGCTCAGAATGACGTCAGTCCCACCCCACACCCATCCAGTTGGAAGCTCACGCACGAGAGCTTAAAAATTAGACCTCATACGACCCAATCGGACCACTAGGGATCCACCTCGGCCCCAAAACGTTCAATCTCCTGCCCCTTTCCCACAATTCCCTCTCTGCGCATGCGCAGAATGACATCAGTGCCAGGTCACACCCATCCAGTAGGATGCCCCTCTACAAATGCTTCAAAATAAGACCTCGCACGATTCAATCGGACCACTAGGGGCCCACCTCGACCCCAAAACACCCTCCCCAGCGCTACTTGCCCAATGCGCATGCACACAGCGAATTTTTCAAAAAAATCCAACCAATGGCTTCGCGACCCATATCATCGTGTTATACGTGGTGAAACGACAAAAAAACAAGATCTCACAACCCATACCGCAAATGACCATGTTTGGGTTTCTCATTAGGTTGAAGATTGTCCACTTCGCATAGATATTAACATTGGAAGTCACTGGAGTCTTCTATGTAGAGAGAGATCACTCTTGTTCACGTGACCGGACGTCACCGGAAGTGACCTTTGGCCGGATTTGACGTCATCGTGACGTCACCTCCGCGATCAGCCTCACTTTTTGCTCCTCAAAAATGGTAAGGAATTTAGCTTCTTCCTACTACTGTCCTACCCAAAACACCCACTGGTATATCCACATCCCTCCCCTATAGACTAGTGTATAAGGAGTAGGTAGACGCCCAGTTCTTACTTGGCGACTTTGTCTCTACTACGGATGGCGTCTGAGATGACTTCATTTCTCTCAATATTCCTCTCATGCTTTTCCAAGGCCCACATGCCTGCCTATAAAGGTGGTGTATATAGGAGTTTGTATTCTCAAGTGCGCGCTCGAGCGACTCTGTGCTTTCTCCACTACTCCCCAAGTGCGCATGTGCATCATGACGTCACCACTCCAGTCTTAGTCTACTCCACGAGGGCTTCAATATGATACACTGCACGACCATGTAGACCACGTATGCCCCCCCAAGACTCCAGTGTATACGGGTCTAGAGGCGGGCATGTCCTCAGGACGCACCCGATTGCCATCTTTCTCTAATACTCCAGAGTGCATATTTGCATCACCCCAGTCGTACGCCACGAGTTCTCCAAATATGAAAACTTGCACGCCATATTCGAACCTGGGGTGGACCCTTAAACACCACGACTACGCCGTCACGTCCAGTGAAAACCACACCAATCGTAGAGCTTGAAGACGGCACCCTCCTTGACCCATTTGAATCACGATTGACCTCTAGATGACCCAAACACGCCCCCCCCCCCGCATACCTCCAGAATGTCGTCTTTCTCTGCTACTCGACTGCACATGCGCACCATGACATCACTTGCTATCCAAACTTCCACAGCCATGGTCTACTTCATGGGGGCTTTAAGACGACATATTCCACGACCCAGTGGGATTAAGATTGACTCCTAGATCACCCAAACACGCCCCTGCGTACCCCCATTCCATCTTTCTCTAGTACTTCTCGACTGCTCATGCGCACCATGACGTCACTTCCGGTAAAACACACGAATCGTAGTCTACACCACGAGGGCTTCAAGACGACACCCTTCACGAGCCAATAGGATCAAGAGTATGAACGTCCTTTGGATATTGTTCACCTCAGCGACCAAATGGATAGTGGAGTTCAGTCGCCAGTCTCATCGTCGTGTAAGTGGCGGACTTGGCCGAGCCAAACTCGGAGTGCGGATTCAGCTGTTTGTATTTTTGTCTGCACTACCACTTGTCAGCTATGAACCAACCCGCGTTATCCGACATGAACCAGACATTAGGGTATAATGATTGGATAATAGAGATAAAGCGCCTCTGGCGGAGCACAACGATTGGATAATACAGATGAAGCGCCTGTAGTGGCGAAGAGGTGCGAAAATGTGACAATACATCGCACTATCTAAACTGTCATGCATATTTGAGATATTTTGAAAAATTCATGCTGAAATGTATATCAAAAAGTCTTGATTTTCGTCTTTATACGAAACACAACTTTATGTGAATAATTAAAGAAAGTTATTTTTAGTTCCACAAACGTAACAGCTAAAGGAGTTTCTTCTGTGTTCAAGTAAATGTTGATGAAAAGTATTCCATCGACAACATGCAACAAGTGTTGGTTATCTCCACATGGATTGCCAAATATAGGAACTGCAAGTCATGTTAAAGGATTTTTATCAATATTTTTTTTCTCTGGAATATGTGTCAGAAGAGTTAGTACTTAACTAAGAATTTAAAAAAAAAAATTTCCTTGTCCCCTGTGGGCGTATTTAAGCCTTTTTGGCAGCTCTATTCAGCTCCCAGTCAGATATGCATATTTGTGGAATGAAAGCGTGGCCGCCAAACTGTGACGTCACAGACGCGAGAGCTCGCTAATGACCGGTAGCAATTTAGTATGGATTACATACTGGGAGAGATTTCTTTTAGTGGCATTTAGAAGTTGGGAAGTAGATAAATAAACAAATTGATTATGGATCAATATTCAGAAACCCCAGCGTGCCTTGAAGCCTTGTTAATTAATCCAGCCATCTCCACAAGTCTAATCCTGTCCTATTAAATATTTCTCATCTGGTATAATACTATTGGTATCATACTGTTGACATTTACTCAAGGAACTGTATATATACTGCTTATTTATTTATTGATGTCAAATACAGGCACAGATTTCTTGAAGAACCTACCCTGTTCCCAAGGGCGCCGTTAGGGAAGTCACCTCGAAAAATCCTGAAGACGCCCTGGTTCTCCCAGTTTTTTTTCTGGACGGCTTTGTGTGTACGAAGGGGTACCAAGACAAAGGAATCATCCACGCGATTACAACACATATTTATCAGCATAACCTAACCAATAACAGACTTACCAACTTGTACATAGCGACTCTTCTTTACTTGTATTTATATTTCCCTCTGCTCTCTCATTGTCATTTATTATTTAATTATTTATTTTAATATCTAGTGCTGCAAAAGATCTTTAATTAACGAAGAAATGTACCGTGAAAGTCAAATAAAACATTGAGTTGATGGGCCGCGAAATCCGTATGGGAAGCGGCCCTTAAACTACAATTTCAATCATTGATGTCATTGACTTGAGAACGATACTAGTACCTCTATCCATGGAGCTAAAATAGATGGAGGCACAACTCTCTCGGGCGAGGTGCCCTGGCCAGCAGTACCGCCCGCTGGGCCTTTGTATACTGAATAGCTGACAGCGGGCACAGCTTTCTTTGATGTTCAATGTACGCAGGGAGCTAAAATCTCTTTTAGCTCCATGCTCTATCGAAACGTCGTCCTGAATAAACTAGAAGTTGTTATCCATAAGCAATTTGTTTATTTATCTACTGGGAGAGAGTTAATCAGCTGTGACAAATCCAATTATCGGCTTTTTCTGAACTGTGATTTTGTGGGCTTCTTCACAATTCGACTCGAGAATACTACCGCCTTATAAATAACAGTGTAAATTGACTCCAAAATGCCGTATTGTGCCGCCCACGGTTGTACAAACGAGCATAAAAAAAAGTTGTGGGGTGAGCGTCAAGATGTCCATTTATGTCCTCTGTATATAGATCATCATTTTCGATTAATTATACAGCGATATACGCGATGGAGTAATCGCAAATCCACAGCTTAATATATAGCTCAGATATCTGACCGCGGGAGACGGTCGCCTGTCTGACGTCACAAGGTCACGTGACGCCTAAGCTCATTAACGGGTTAACTGGCGGAAATTGAGCTAATGGTCTTTAATTAAAAAGGCTTAAATACGCCCACATGGGACAAGGAAATTTTTTTTAAAAAAATTCTTAGTTAAGTACTAACTCTTCTGACACATATTCCAGTGAAAAACAAATATTGATAAAATCCTTTAACTGATAACTTTACATTATTAGGGATGTAGTAACCTTTCCACTTAAATATGTGTAATATTATCACATACATAAAAAATCCTTGACTCTATGCTAAAATCCATCAACGTCGACCAGCGTCTCTTAGCGTTATTAGAGCATTTCCACAAAGTGGATGCTCTTATGTTTTCATGAGAAACGGCTCCGCCGGATCCGCCGCCGCCGCGACTTTAAACGTGAATATCTCTGAAACCGTTTAATATTTTCGGGTGTGCTATCTCCTTAGGCCTGGGAAATTTGTCTGTTTGTGTTTCGATACTCGCTGCTCACCACTAGGTGGCGTTGTAATCAGAGCATAGGTAAACATTTCTCTGACGATTTCGTCTGAACGGCTTGTCTGATTTCTTATAAATTTTATTACAATGGTCTTGAAGAATAGTCAATGTGCTGAAAAGGTTTTGGTGTAGCTGGCATAATTATAAAAGCAAGTTTTTTGTGTCTCAAAAAAAAAGTTTTTTTGTGAAATGAAAATTCACCAAATCGCTTGGAGAAATATTTAAAAACTGTTCTATTCTAGGTTGCCAAGCATAAATATAAGATTGCCGACATGGTAATTCCCTTTCGGTGCGAGCCAAATTGCCATTTAAATGAAAAATCTCATTTATCTGACTTAACGCCAAAACCTCCATAATCATTATTATGATTATTGAACTCTATGTGCCATCTCCCTAGGGCTTTAGATTTCACCTGCTTGTTTTTCGTGGCATTTGGTCATCACTAGGTGGCGCTATAGACATGAATGCAGGTAAACATGTGTAACATCATATCTTCTGAACAACGTGTTTGATTTCCATGAAATTTGGGTATGATCATCTTGCAAGATAGGGAAAGAACTGACAAGATTTTGATGGTGTTGGCGAATCATGGAGATGGAAATTTGCTTCTTAATCAGGGAAAAGTAATTCTATTTTGTTGAACATGAATGTAAGATTCCCAGTGTTATAATTCACATCCCTTGTAAGCCAAATGGCCATTTTTTTAAATATAGGAAATTCTCATGACTTGAGTCCAATATCTACATTCCCCAGGCCACATTGGAGGAGTTTGCTTCATCATGTAGGCTCGTGATATTGTTCATCATTGGGTGGCACTATAGACAGTAAACTTGTATAGCACAATTTATTGGTATTTCATCTGTTCATGAAGTTTATTATTGTCAGACGGACAAAGGACTGAAATTTTTACGGGGCGATTTAGTCCCGTAGGGACTAATGGTCGGGACTAATGGTCCTGTATTATAGCGAGGAAAAACTTGAGCACATGTGTTACCGTTGCCAGGGTGACTGATTGTTTATTTAACTGCTTTAGGCTTTGAGAGGAAGAGCAGAAGAAAAAAGTCCTCAAGTTATTCAGCTACTGCACCTGGTCTATATTAGTGAAGTTAAATATTTTCTGCTATTCTTATATATGTTCATATGTCATTTTCACAGAGATTTCTTGCTTTAGAGCATGAATAGAAAATGGATACTATTCAGAGGTTGACTTAGAGAGTTTTCCTGAAAGGATGTCATAAATTGCTGGTTGATAAAAACTTTATTTAGAACATCTAACATATACAGAAGAAAATAGTTTAAGGCAGACTTATCATATGTTTGCCATGTTGGCAAGAAATTCTTATTTTCTAGGCTTCCATTCTTGCAGACATTGTATACACGGTATGTAACTTGGGAACTAACACACAAACATCCCCTCCACGAGATCCTCTATACCATTTAGAGCATAGACACATGCATGACCTAGGTCAATGGCTTGGTTCACTTAGCTGATAGGGTCAATTGATAGGGTCAAACTCCAAGTTAACTCCATAATATGATGCCATGAGAGGATACATCCCAGTATAGATCCAGTCTATCTAACCATGAGGATTTTACATTGTATCTCAATATTCATTTTTTTCATTTACTGCTGAAGGATATGCTTTCTATAATCTGAAAATATTGGTAACATGCAGAGAAGACATTATTTATCATTTCATCAGGTTGGTTTCGTAATAAATGTCTGTCCCATCGGTCACAAGTTATTTTTTTTAAATATATGTGTACAATCACACTAAATCTAATGCACCTTATTGAGAGAAATGACTACAAATTGTATAGCTCTTCGCCATGGGACTGAACATCAAAGAGTTAGTGGGATTATTTCAACAGCCTATTTTGCATTTAAATAGCCCAGTTTCAGTGCCTAAGGCTCTAGTTTATTTTTTTTTGATTGATTGAAATTGAAGGGCCACCTCTCATATGGATTTTGCAGCCCATCAACATAATGCTTGATTTATATCTCATTATACTTTCTTTCTTTCAATTTCTAATTTTTTTTACTAACATAATGGTTTAAAAATGGATTGAAAGCACATTGGTGCTGTTAGCGCTGGCATACTCATGTAGCATAGGGTAAAGTCAGCTAAATATATCTAAATTTAGGCTACATCAACCCCTGCTTACACACATAACTAAAATGTAGTCAGAGGAAATATGCTGCCATCAGTGTATGGTCAGTATGGAAAATTGCAAGGATTCAAGTGGGCTTGAAGTCAGGCCATTTTGGTCAAAGACATACTGTAAGACTGATATTCTGCTTTACCTTTCAGTCTTCATATTGTATGAGGCCTGTATGTTGACCATTCAGTGAATAACACCTGTAATGGTTGACTTATTGCATAATGCACTTTACATAAGTGGACTACTAGACTGCTTGTGTCAGCAAAGTAAACACTTCATTTCCGAATCAGTGCTTCAAAGATTTTTGAAGTGGAACTTATACATACCTGCTATATGGCACATCCCACCTGGGAATTTTTTACATGTATATCTAATTGAAGTAATCCATTGGAACTACTGATGATTTTCCAGTCATAGAGAAGAAAAGCAATTCCGAGTAGGGATGACAATTTCATTCTGTATATTTCGCTATTAGTTATAGCATCTTCAGCAGTGAACAAAGTTACAAACAGCTCCAAAGGCACAGTATATATACAAGGCATAATGTGATCTTAGCCAATACACATTTATAAATAGGCAAGCCAGTAAATTAAGTCTGTCCGGTTGGGCGAATATTAAAATGCTGTCATTTTCAGAAATTGTTAAATGTTAAGCAATAACCTGACAGCGATCTGCAAATGGTGTGATTCAGGTGATACAATACACACTCTAATTGATGAAAACAATACATAATCTGCTTATCTGGCAAGAACTAAGTAAACTGTGCATAAATGAATAAAGTATGGTGATATAGTGGGTATGTACCTACATTGAATACTTCTACATGACATGAAGTTTGGATAAGACTTGTCATTTTAAGATAATATAGGTATAATTTTCTTGGCAATCCACATCAGAGTTGATGGAAACCTCCAAATGTTGTAACTCGCATGTTTCATAATTGTATATTCCCATGCGAGTTAGAACAATTGTGGAGTGTGTATTGTAACACCTGAATCACACCATTTGTAGATCACTGTCAGGTTATCGCTTAACATTTAACAATTTCTGAAAATGGCGGCATTTTAATGCCGACCTGACATAATTTACTGGCTTACCTATTCATAAATGCGTATTGGCCAAGATCACATTATGCCTTGTATATATACTGTGCGTATGGAGCTGTTTGTAACTTTGTTCACTGCTTAAGATGCTAGAACTAATAGCGAAATATACAGAATAAAATTGTGATCCCTACTCGGAGTTGCTTTTCTTCTCTATAATTGAAGTAAAATGGTGTGTTCTGGTGAATGTTGACAGAATATTTAGACTTTGAAGATGATATTTAATGATGATCCAAAGTATGTTAAGTCACATGTTAACTGCCAACATACACTCCAAATCTAACATTGTCATCATTTTGTTGTGGCTGTGGTTGTCTTCCAGAACAATCTAGCGAATTTTGCATGTGTTCCAACAGCCTCAGCTTTCAACAGTAACTAAAACCATGCTGTATCGGCTGAGCTGTTGAAACACCCTCCATTTCCTAGCTCTGATATACTGCATCACTGTCGAAATATGGGTACCATGACAGAGTGATAGATCAAACAGCCAGTGAAGGTTCCTGATTTACATTGAAAGTCGTTATTGCCTAAGTAGTATTAGCAGCATTTTACAACAACAACAATTCGCTGACTTACTGTGAAAAATTATAGTGAAAGGTATTTATTTTTTGTTGTTTTTCATTTTTATTTGCTGGCATTGTTTCAGATAGAATACAACAGCCTAATTCATACAATCAGGAATAAACAGGGGGCTAAAGTCTTTATGTTCAAACTTTCATAGAAAATATAAAAGTGGCAATTTGAAATTTTTATTTTTATTTGATTTTTAGCTCGCCGTATACGAAGTTGGCGAGGTATTGGGAGAGAGAGGGGGAAAGTGGCGGTGTCGGTGTCCGGTTAAGTTTTTATGTTTAGCACAACGTTAGACTTAAGCTGGAAGGTTAATGTTTTTTGTTTAGGCTGGACTTAGTCCGGTTAAGTCTCCTAAGCTACGCTTCGTATAGTCCAGGAGCTTACATCATGCTACACTTATTCAACCCATCCACTACCCTCGGGGAGCATGTCCCCACCCCTGGGGCACCGATGCCCACAACTCTATCTCCTAACTTACACCTCGCCCGACCCCATACCCTCATATTTCAATTTCTAATTTTATATCTCTTATATGTGATACTAACCTATTAGGTAGGAGATGCAGTGTACATTGTATATACACAAACACGTCAAATCAACTACAATATATTCCTTTTAGTAATTACTAATAGTTTAATGACATTATTTTATTTCAAAATTACAATATTAAATAACCGGCGCGGGGAATCCCGCAGTACCGAGCCCCTGGTGGTTTGAAATTTTGTGTCGCCTTTAATGAAGGACACCATTTCCTTCAATTTTGGTATCGAATCTCATTCCACATCATGATTTAACCTAAAGCTTTTGCACGAACCATATTTGTCCAGGCATTTCACACCCACATCTCAGACCAAATTTCAATTGTACATTATTATTCATAATGACATGTATAAGCTTACTTTTGGAAAAAAAGGTCATCTTTATTTCAAGTTTTATAATATAGTTCATCTTTCAATCCAACTTCAACATCACTGACAAAGAAGTCAAATTTTTATAACAATATGTACTGTCATTGCCATTGATGTGCAGCCTGAAGGGCTCGATCTTTATGCGAAGCTGCATGTTATTGACAAAACCCAAAATGGCGAGCTGCTGGGTTACACATAACCCTTGTTTAATGTCGGTGGGCCCATGAAACGCAAAATAAGTTTGGTGTTGCCTCACACTGGGTTTCGCTCATTGGTGAAGAAATCCCATCTCAGAGGCACTTCTACCAGTGATGATTATTCCTGATTGCTCATCATCCAGGGGTATGTGCTCCACACTCTGTCCCATCCTGAAAAAATTTCCACCCCTAATAGGGGGTGTGCCCAAATTGGGGAGATCTAAAGCCCTGTGAGTACCAAATTATGTGTTACAAAATTTTCTGGGGGAATGCTCTTCGCCCGTTTTTCAAACGAGCTTTCAATATCCGTACACTTAGGGTATCATCCAATTTCTGGTGTAAAGCGTTCACATGGGTGATAATAGTCTTGCCCCGTAGCTGGACCTAAATCCTGGTCACTAGCGTGTGTGTGGTGCTAGAATAGTACCACCATGATATCCAGCGCTCTTTCTCTTGTAAACTTGGTGTAGGCCAATTTACGACCGTGTTCAAGCTTTTTCTGGTCGGCATCGATTCCATCAGCGGAAATGAATGATATGACGTATCGAAAGCTTTTATTGGAGAAGACTCGCGCATCTGTGCATTCTGTGAAGGGAAGGATCAAGCCCATCCAATGGTCGATTTTAATGACTTGAAATTGTGAATTGGGGCCCTTCAACAGAATTTTCATGAGGCGTTGGTAAGTTGCCGGGGCGTTTGTCAAACTGAATTCCATCCGATCACACTCGTGACTTAAATTGTAGTTTATCATATTGAGGTCATTTTGAGCCTATTACATAACTGCCCGAGCAGAGCATCATGGGCAAATTCAAAATGGTGGCCACGTGGGGTACCAGAAATGTGATGTTTTCGTAAATTTTCTCCAAAATTTCTGCATTTGTGACCCAAATCTATACCTGCTTTTGCTATGCCTTATCTCCCTTTAGGAAGATCCTACAAATAGTTGAAAACGAAAAAGTTGTCTCCCCTTAGGGAGCTCTCTCAGCTTAGCTAGGTTACTTAAGCTCTGCCCAATCCATAATCTTCCTCTTTCTCTATTTGTACCTCAAGTGTGGTGCATATCAGGAAGTGTCCTATAGAGTGCTGGTTTGGTTGTTGTTGTTGGTTTTGACCTTCGGTTATACCTTTGCTAAACTTGTACTTTCTATTGCTGTATTCTTGGACATTATGTCTGAGATATCTGTCCCTGTAAATTCTAATTCATGCCGTTTGTGTCGGCAGTTTTGGTCTAGTTTGGATGCTCACACGAAAGATCACCTTTGTTACCGTCAGCCACGTGTTTAGAGTGTCTAAGTTGGGATGTTACCGCCTGGAGGTTTATGTCCAGGCTTGACGAGCGTATTTATTACGGGTTACGGTAGACCCTGCTTTATCTGCGGACGAAAGACTCCAAATGAAATTGCTCTTGTCGGAGATTTCAAAATTTTAACTATGATCTTTCTGGTTTCTTGTTTGGATTTATTCGCATAAATTTAGTCCAGCCAGATTCTATTGGAATCCGTGTCAGTGGGACTGTTTGTACGTTAGGATAGTGTTAAATCCCAGACAGTTCAGAACCGGTTGGTAAAGTTTTGTCTGGCGCGTTTGTGCACAAACCCGTTTCTTTGTTTGCACAACAAAGGATTCTGTCCAAAGCCCGGCTTTCTCGACCGCTCTTTGTTATCGGGAACGTGTTCTGTCCAGAGTACAGTGTGTAAGCCTGACCGGCTGGGATATTTTTATGACGTTGGAACTGTACGAAAATGAACAAAAGATTTTTGCTTCACGGAATAGAAATGCTTCAACGTACTATAACTTCGTAGAATTACAAGTTTCTGCAGGGAATTTGCAGACCTTCATTTTTCGTTGTTGTTGTTGTTGTTGTTGTTGTTGTTGTTGTTCTTGTGTTTCGGACTTTTCCAGTTTTTGGTAGTTTACTTCTATGCATACAGTTCATTGTTCCTACC
This sequence comes from Hanleya hanleyi, assembly GCA_036873755.1. Classification (NCBI taxonomy): domain Eukaryota; kingdom Metazoa; phylum Mollusca; class Polyplacophora; order Lepidopleurida; family Hanleyidae; genus Hanleya; species Hanleya hanleyi. The sequence goes on from JAVTVY010032977.1 coordinate 93,538, forward strand.
AAAATTTAGTCTCTTGTTATATCAAGTGTTATTCTGTTTATTTGATATCATGTGATCAAGAGAGAACTTGCAGAGGTTTTTCTCTGTCTTTTATTCTTACGTTGTTGTTGTTGTTGCGTTTGTCTTCGTCGTCACAAGTCAAAGCTATACACTACGACTCTTTGTTACATTTTAATGAGCTACCTTATTACTCTCTTTGTGTAATCAAGGGTGTGTTGAACAACAAAAGAGATCACGAGATTGTTTATTAAGAAATTGTGCTATTCTTTGGAACACATTTTTCTGTTAGTAAATATTGCATTGTGATATATTTATTTTTCACAACCAAATTTTTCCCATCGGTATACTGAATTAGTCTTACAATTCAAATTGGGTTGAGCTTTAATTTTATTTTCTTCTTTCTGAGAAATTATTATTATTAGCTTGAGTGTGAGTTTATTTCTCCGAGAAGTCTTTAGAATTGCTCTCGTTCGACGACACGTAGGGTGTTTATTGATCTTTCCCTAGTCTGTTGGCCGGGCAAGATCAAGCCTGAAGTTTCTCAATCATCTGCTTGGGACAGCATAAGACTGTTCCATCGGGCGGTCTTCTTGTTCTTCGTAAGTTACTTTCGTCCGAGTATGATTTCCGGTTACAGCCTTGTAAGAAGAACGACAGACTGCTCCTTAGCAATGTTTTTCTCCTCGACAGCTTCGTCCAAACATCTTTTGGTCTACAGCTTTTGTTTGATCTTAATTTTTATTCTGGATGATAATTTCATCTATTCCATTTGAGGACTTATGTGTAGTTTAGACCTCTAATTGGGGGGCGAGTCTAGATTGAACATTGTTCTTGTTTGGTCAATTCAAATTGTGAAATTTTATGACCTTAGTTCATCTGCCGGCGAGAGACATCAAAATGTATTTGCTCTCTTCGGGGAATTTTAAATTTTATTGAAGATCTTCCTAGTTTACGTTGGAAGTTTCTTTGTGTTGATGTCGGGGATGTTACTACCAGGCGGAGTTACGCTCACGATTAACGCTAGGAACAATGAATGTGTTCATCTCCTCTGCGTTTCAAATCTCATTACAGTTTCGCGTACTACGGCTGTTTTGTTCAAACTCCACTGTGACTTTTCGAGTTTCGGCTTTACAGTTTTCGGATTCAACTTCAGTTGTTTTTCCTTCTACGTCGTTCTTGTTCACCTCAACGTCGTTTCTCGTACATTTATTAGGTTGTACCCTGCTCCATTGTGAGCGTATATGTACAATAAATTGAACTGTTTTGAAAGTAATTGGGGAAATCACTACGCCGTTTTCTCACGCAACGTTTTTCTCGTTTCGCATGACGTCGTTCTGTTACACCTCGACGACGTTCCATTACGCCATCACGTTGTTCTCATACACCTGTACGTCATTCTCGTACATCTGTTTTCAGGGTCGTCAAGTTCGACAGTCCCGGTCTCCATTTCTAGATCTTTCTCTTGATTGTCATAGAGGCTTCGACGTTTGTTCGCCTGCACGTCTCTCGATTTTGGTGTTTTTCGTAAAGACAATTCGGTTGATGCGTCTTCATTATCGCTTGGTTGACCGCCATCGTTTTGCGAGATGCATATCTTCTTATACCCATTCATCCTCGTTTTCGGCGTTTTCCTACGATTCACCATCGTCGGTCGTCGGTTTGAGTGGCAAGTCCTCCCGTTCGGAGTCAACATCGCCCTTGTATCACTTCTCTAGTCTTGGCGTTTTTCTCCATCTCGGGGCTTTCACATCGAGGTTTACTTAGGTTCGTCGTTACTTTGGGGGCAGTTTTTCGACTCTCTCCATCAAGTGCTTCGTCCCCGTATAGACCGTTGGACCAGTTTTTAGACGTTGGCATTATAGTTGTTTTGTCATCAACTTGTAGGGCTATTCATTTCTACGCAGGACCTTACTCATTACGGTCGTCTCCTAGTTCGGTCACTGCAGTGCCATCTGTATCCCTCAATCCATTAGTGCTGGTATTGACGTCTCTACATCCACATCTGATTTTGGTGGCAGTCCCGCCACATCGTCATGTGGGGTGTTCCTTTCCGATTTCCATCTCCGGATCACCATCTCTACACCGATGCTTCCGAGACCCGTTGGGGAGGCCATCTGGACGGACTGGAGGTGTCCGGCAGATAGTCTAGGTTGGATGCCAGACTTCACATCAACTTTCTGGAAATGAAGGCAGTCATCCTAGCAGTTCAGCATTGGAGTTGGCGTTTCGTGAATTCGTCCCTTCTCATCGCTACGGACAGCTCTACTGTCAGTGCTCACATCAACAAGATGGGTACCACCCGATCTTTGTCAATGTTTTCGTCTGGTGTGGGATCTTTATGACTGGGCTCTCATTCATCTCTGTCATCTCAATGCTCGCCATGTTCCGGGTCGGCTCTTTGTTTTGCGGACCACCTTTCCCGCCCCGACACCGTGCTTCAGATCGAATGGCCTTCATCCAGAGGTCTTCAGCCAGATCTGCAGCATCTTGGAGACCCCCCTTGATCGACTTGTTCGCGACGAGGAACTATGCAATCAACTGGGACTACTTCCTAGCTTATGCCTACCCACCCATGGCCCTGTTTCAGGAAGTTCTTCTTTAGATTACTCGGCACGACTGCGTCATTCTGCTCGTGGTTCCATGGTGGCCTCGTCGTCAGTGGTTTCCGGTACTGGTTTCACTTCTCGCTGCTCCGCCACGTCGTTTTCCAGTTTGGCCCAGCCTGTTGCGTCAACCTCACGGGATAATACATCACAACCCGCGGTGGCTCAACTTACACGTCTGCAGACTATCCAGAGTGCACTTACAGTCCAAGGATTTTCAGCAGAAGTTGCACAGACGATGGTTTCAGCCAATCGATCTTCCACATCGCAGCTCTATCAATCGAAATGGGCCTATTTCGCCTCCTGGTGCCGAGTACGGGATTCCGATCCCGACTCTGCCTCTCTTTCCTCAGTAGCTGACTTCCTCCTTCACCTACATCGTGATAAGAAGTTTCAAATCAGCGCCATTGAGGGGTTCCGGTCTGCTTTGGCTAGGGTTTTACGCCTTCTCCGAATATTCCACTATTCGTAGGCTAGAAGAAACCAACAAAAAGACATCTTTTGGTGGTGTCGTGCAGTACAGGCCGAGAATTGACGTTGACGTTGAGGAACGGGCAGGATCTCCTCCAGCGCGTGAAGTCTCCGCAATGAAAACATGCTCCGGACCGGACGCTCCGAAAGGGCTGGCCAATCCGAAAGGGCTGGTCACCGTTATTAGCGTGGTTGTTGTAAGGAAGGCGACCAAAGCTTTGGCTGCCACCACTAGTCCTCGTGACTGCCGCCGTCGGCGCCGAAAAGGGTCTGCCTGCTGGGTTGAAGCGACCGCCTCTTGATCGCTTCGACTTGATTTTACTGACCGCCTTAGCGTCCGCTCTCGAAATTTTCTTATCGTCCTCAGAGTCAGAAGCGAGCTCATGGGCCACATATTGCTTCACCGTTTCCCAGCCTCCGTCTGACGAATCTGCTATTTTAATGAGTTTGTTTCTCTGTTTCAGTCTCTGCTGTTCGTCCTGTATAAGCTCATTCGCGTAATCAATTTTTCCGTATTGCAGAGCCCAAGACACTTTTCCGAGGTTCTCAAAACCTTCAGCGTTAAAGTTATATTGTATTTTGTTTCCCTCTCGTTTCCAGAGAAATTCTTTCTCCGATTTTATTGATCAAACTTCCTTCGACGTTGCCTCGAATTCAGAGCTAATGCGCTCGATTCTCTCTTCCACTGCTTTCTCTATGTCTCTTTTGGACGCCGCGACCGTTTGTTCGATCTCTCTCTTAGAAGACTCAACTTTGCACAGAATCTCATTCAACTTCGCGGAAAGATCGCCTTCCAAGGCCATAACGTCGAGCGATTGTTGTAGAAAGCTTAATGTGTACGAACAATCAAGTTGAGTCGGCCGGTACTGCAGACGAGAATGAATAGACCTGCGAAATACCCAGTATTTAAACCCTAAAAGCCCGCCGAGCACCAAAGCTCACGCCCGGTGAGCACTACTCATTGCTCGCCGGAGAAAGAAATTTCGTTTTCATGCGTTCCTTAAACAAACAAAATTATATATTCGACCGGCATCGACATTAGTCTGAATGACAATATCTTTGCTCTCCTTCCTGCTTTCGCCTTACAGTCTCGCCGTACTCTTCAGCTGTTACTGAAGTGGGATTTTGGTGTGGTTCTTTGTGCCCTGATTCGTCCGCCCTTCGAACCTTTACAGTCCGCCTCTCTTAAAGCTGTTTCCTACAAACTGCTTTTCTGGCGGCTTTTGCTTTGGCGTCTAGAGTTTCTGATCTTCTCGCTCTGGAAGGATCATCTCTGACCTGGACGGCGGATTGGTCTCGCATTTTCCTTTCGTCCCGTCCCTGAGTTCATCGCCAAGAATGAGGCTGTGCGCCAAGGTCCGTCTGCTCAACGTTTGTACTCCATCCCTGCTTTATCAGACTTTGTTCGTGACCTTGAGGACGACTTACTGTTATGCCCTGTACGAGCCATACCTCTCGTCGTCTTTTATTCCTGTCTCTTCAGCCATCCGCAGTGCGTGACATTACCAAGAATACTATTGCTTCTTGGTTGAAGAAGACCATTAAGTGGACATATCAACTTGCCATTGACGCTCCCCCACTTTTGTCCTCTGCTTCTTCCCATGAAATTCGTGCCATCGCTACATCATGGCCTTTATGGAAGAACTTATCCCTTCATGACATTGTCCAGTCCTGTGCATGGTCGGCAATTCTACGTTCACTTATTTCTATCTGAGAGATATGTCAGTACAATCAGATAGTGACCACGCTTGGGCCGCTGGTGGCTGCCCAGCACGTGGTCCAGTAACTTCCAAAAAAAAAGAGGGAGGGGTATCTTCGTTCAGCGCAGCAAGTCCGTCAATCAGCCAGCTTGCTGCAACATCACATCTAATCAGCCATTTCATATGTCCACCATATTACATGATCACCTCAATAGGTCAGTCAGTCAGCCAACTTACAAGACCCGTCTCATCGGTGAGTATGGTTTAGGCATGGTTATTACTACACCCACTGCGTCTCCACGACCTGGGTTTTTCCTTCTATTGAGTATTGTGTACCACATTTACAATCAAGTTTTTGATTTTAATCCACGAGTACCCTCAGCGTCTTCGACCCGGGTTCTTTTTGGGTGAGTTTTAGTGTGCTGTAAGCCTATACAGTCAGCCAGCTTAAGGCATCATCACAGCTAATCACATGTCCTCCTTATTACATGATCTCCTCGACAGGTCAGCCTGTTGCCAACTCACAAGACATCTTTCAAGACATGACACAAGGGTGAGTATTGGTTTTTAGGTATACTTTGTGTCAGTTTCAAGTTTAAAGTACAGAGAGTTTGGTGCAGAGGGCAATTATGACCAACTTACTAGATCATCTCAAGAGAGACAGCTGCTGTCAACTCACAAGTCATCTTACAAGAACTGACACATTCGTGAGTACTACTTTCAGGTTTGCCATTGTCAGCAACAGGGACTAAAGTACAGAGAGTTGACGTAAGACGGTTTGTGGACTAAAGAGTGGTATAAGATGGGCACCTTGTATGCAATGATGGCGGAACATGACCACATCTCCTCATACACTGATTACCACTCGAATACTCACAGCGCCACCGGCCCGAGTTCCTTCGTTGGGGGTAAAATTGTGCACCACATCCACGATCACGGCTACATGGATGAGTACATGCAACTATCCATTAGGATTATTCCATGACTACCCACAGCGTCACCGACCAGGGTCCCTCTTGTCGAGTACTAGTGTGCCATGTCCGTGATCATCTCAGCGGTTACTCAGCCTGCTATTGGAACTACAACAAGGCCGAGGTGCCCACCTCCTTATGTTGGTAGTGAGGCATAGCAAAAGCAGGTATAGATTTGGGTCACAAATATTAAACATTTATAAACAATGTTAGTATTTGTAACCAAATCAAACCTGCTTTTGCTTTGATTACCCTCCCATCCTGCCCCTCACTCCACGGCCTTGCACACCACACGTCTCGGGCTATAAGAGTGAGAAAGAGGGAGATTATGGATTGGGCAGAGCTTAAGTAACCTAGCTGAGCTGAGAGAGCTCCCTAAGGGGAGACAACTTTTTCGTTTTCAACTATTTGTAGGATCGTCCTAAAGGGAGATAAGGCATAGCAAAAGCAGGTTTGATTTGGTTACAAATACTAACATTGTTTATAAATGTTTAATTTTTCTGCGACAGGAGGTGGACACAAACTATTTTATTTCACATCAGATTATTATTTACTGATTTATGATAGTTTTTTTCGAAGAAAACACATAAATGAAAAATTCTAGAAATCTTACCGAAAAATGGACCAAAAACTGCCAGTTTTGAAAGTGACGTCATCAAAGTGGCCATCTCGGATTGTTTTTACATTTTCTGGTAGAGCTTGACCCAAGGGCATGTGGCGGTAAGTTTCATACCCCAGGCTCAAGGATAAGAAAACTATTTGTGTGGCAAAATGGCTCCCCCAGGCCTGGACGGGTCCCAAATCACCCAGACCAGGTTAATCATCCGATCGTTCAGCTGTCGATAATCGATACATACTATCCTTCTTACCCACTAAACACTGGTGGACTCTCTTTAAACGCAATATTAAAAGGGTGATGGAAAATGATGCCGACGTACTAACAAGAAGTCATATGACCCCACAGACAAATGTACTGACTGCAGGTATAGAAAAACATCACAAGAACCAAAAGTGATCCCTGTGATGATTCGTATCCCAGCCACGCTTTTATTGTAGCTGTTCATGTGGACATCTTGGATGGCATGACCACACGGACCCTAGCACCGGCTTGAGTGGTATTAGATATTTAAATTTCAGAGCGATGATGTAATAACCCTATCAAGTCATCTGTTGGAAAATGATGAACAATGTGACCACTAGATGGTAAAAAATGGCCCAAACGAGGTAGTTTGACTGCAAGTTCGTATTCAGAACAAATACATGCGAGGCCTTGTAAGACTTGTTTGTCCATGGTATATATATATGGACGTCTCACATGTGGTAAGATATGTTGGTATCGTGACGTTCATTTGTCTACGAAACTATCTTACATGTTTTCGGGAGTGGACTCGGGTGTGTTAACATGACTGTATTACATGTACTCGGCTCAACTCATGAACTCAGACAAACACAGTATATGTGATATGGATGAAATATGTTTTAATCAATCAATCCATATCAATTTTGTATACTATTGCCGATAAATGAGATGGCTTCGGTTTGGGTACTTTGATAATTTCGTAATCATTTTAGTTTGCCCGAAAATGACATGACTGGTGGGCTGTCATCATGCCCTGGATACGCCAGAGCATGGCTCTAATGTTGGGTTGGGAAGAACATGACTGCAGTACCTGTTTACAAAAGATAAAGATGCAGACTGCAGCTCATGTCTTCCCTCAGTGGCAGTTGGAACAAAAGAGGACAAGCACATATATACTTTGCATGATAAATACATTTATAAGATTGTTGACATGTGGAACATACCCTCGCCACAACACAATACCAAAATAATCTTTGACACACTAAACATCTATGAAAACCCAGCCACTGCATAAATGTCATATTTTGGACCATATGTCGATATGAAACAAACAGATATAAGGAGATCGATAGAAAAGGTGTATGTTCTCAAATACTCTAGGAAATTAGTGATGTGGCGATGAAGCATATCCAACATAGCAACAAACACATATGTTAGATCAGTTGACCAAAAAGGCAAATAAAGTATTCAAATACTCTTTACTTAAAATTATCCAAATCTGTTAATGTTTATAATTAACAAATCAAATCTTTAGTTTGAATGTAGTGTAAACATTAACTAGAAAGGATCTATGACAAACAATGTATTAAGATCTGCTGTGTCATTAAATACCGTAAAACAAAAGAGTTAGGCAGGCAATGCCTTCATGGGACAATACACATTACAATGGAAGAATTCAAATCCCCTCTGAGCCTAAAATATACCATAGAATAAACCCAAACACTGATGCATGGTAAACCAAGTTACTTAAACCCAGAAGTAGCAAACATCACCAAAACAGTGCAAGATTCGTCTCTAGAATTTAGACCATGTTCAATTATGCGATATCCGTTAAGAACAAAGCACTACAAGTTACAAATAACTGTGCAGCTAAAATTACCTAGATAACACAGCAAAATCTCAACACACCGTTGCACTAAACTCTTAACAAGTTAATTGCAAATACTGTTTAACTCAACTTGAAAATAAGTAAACTTCTCTCACCTGTTTACAAAAGATAAAGATGCAGACTGCAGCTCATGTCTTCCCTCAGTGGCAGTTGGAACAGAAGAGGACAATATGCCATGTGCTCAGTAGTTTTGAAGGCAATATCACATGACCTCTGTGTAAACAGATGGGGCTCTGTACAGGGGGAGACCCATATATTTACTTTTAACTAGTAAACAATCAGAGACTAAAGTGACCAGTCTCTGAGGGGTTTCAGTCTGACACAATTTTATTTATTTTGGTCGTTTAATTTCACGACCTATGTCGCCCCGCTGTCATCCATGCATGCAAGTAGCTTTGTAGATGGAAAAGTCACCCATATGGGGATTCTGTGGAAGGAATGGTGGAATGGAGTTGTGACCTAGTGCAGAGATGCTCTGCAGACTTCTGTATGGTTGTCACTTCCTTAATTATAGTAAGAATAATCTTTATTTAACGAAGGTACCTGATAAGTCAACAAAAACTTGTCTGACCGGAGGCCCTCAGAGGGTTGATATGCTGGACTAAGTTAATATATGCCGTTGCGTGCAACTCGACCAGACCAGGATAGGAATTCAGAATCACCATTTTGGAAGTAGCTACCTCGAGTAACACACTTGCACAGCTCGAGACCCAGAAACAGATCGTATTTGAATACAGTGAATATCGCCAATATTGGCATTCTGATAACATTGTCATATGGATGGACCAGCTACAGCTGTTAATTGATGATAGGCACAGACTAGCTCAGCGAATTACTATTAAGTATAACATAATCGACGAAATTATAATGCACAGATACTAATTCATCATACTTATTCCATCAATATTTTCTTTATGTAAATTGCATCCGGTGTTGACTGTGGTGCATAATGGTATATTATACTAAAAACTAAAGTAGACGCTATTTTACTGAGATTGAAAATAATAAAATTTATGCTTAAAATGAGCTACTTTCGAGAAATTGTTGCTTATTATCGCACGACATTGAAACAGATATTGCATACAAGCCTGGCAATTGCAATGGATAGCAAATTTCAATTTCTTATTGCAGCACTAATGGGACATCTACCCCACCTTATCAAAACTTCTTCTCACATCAACCTGTTTTATACAAAGGTTTGTTCCATGGATCACACCGCATGTATTGTTTCATTTTTTTGATGACAGATCCAAGATGCGTTGTCTCGTTCATGTGTTGTTCATCGCCCTGGTGTGCTGGGTGATCTCTGCGCTTTCTCAGTATCAGCCCAATTGGAAATCACTTGACAGTCGCCCCCTACCGGTCTGGTATGACGAGGCCAAAGTTGGGATATTCATGACCTGGGGAGTGTTTTCGGCTATCGGTTACAGTCCAACCTATGTGTCCTGGTTCTGGTATTACTGGAAAGCACAACATAACAAGGCGATCCTCGATTACATGGAGAAGAATTATCCTCCGGGATGGACGTATGCTGACTTCGCCCCCATGTTCAAGGCCGAATTCTTTGAGCCAGAAAAATGGGCTGATCTTTTTGAGGCATCTGGTGCAAGGTGACTATATATTTTACCCTTAACTTATTTGCCTTTAATTTATGAAATATTCGAAAGAGAACTTAAACTGTGCTATATTAAACCATGCTAAATGATATATACGACGGTGATTAACCCAATCTGACCTGGGAGGTGGAGGACTTCGTCCCTTCGTGAACTTCTTTCTGGGGCTCAACGACGCATGGTGGATAAATCCAGCATGGCCACACGGGTGTAGCGCGAATCGTCCAGGTCAGATAGGGTCAGAGTACTCTATAATTTCGGTTGATTATTACATTAGGTTTAAATCTGTAGGATATGATGGTGAAAATAATAACACCACGGCGCAAATAGATTTGGGGTTATTTTTGTTTCATTTTAAATACTTTCCGCATGTATTTTGTAGATATGTGGTTCTGACGTCTAAATTTCATGATGGTTTCTGTAACTGGCCGTCCAAAGTTTCCTGGAACTGGAACTCTATGGACATTGGACCTCGCAGAGATCTCGTTGGTAGGTGATATGAACAGCAGCAAAATGATTACATCTGTTTATGAATTCCCGACCAAGGATTGTGTATCCTGATAATTGAAATGAGACTTAAGTTTAAACTAGTTTTTTTTCTATCCGTTGAACAGGTGACCTCGCCAATGCGATTCGCAATAGGACCAACATCCATTTTGGTCTATATCATTCCTTGTTTGAATTCTTCAACCCCCTGTACCTTCGGGACAAGGCCAATCGCTACACAACACAAGATTTTGTCCGGGTAAATAATCTCCATCTATATAGGGTATAGTATTCTCAGACTAGTCACTCACGCTTTATGATCAACTGCTGACCTTAATAATCGCACTGTACGAACATTCTTGACCATAATTTATCCATAATTGTCATTAACTTTTTATTGATGTTCATTTCTACCTTGTTGTATTGCTTGTTTTACATCAAATTAGCAATAAATATATCTTCATAAAATTTATAAAAAAGAGACTAGAATTGGAGACCATGTATCGCTGGTATGTTCATGCCCTGCTGATGTTACCTTGTACTTGAAGAGGAAGACCATGCCAGAGCTATACGATCTGGTGAACAGATACAAACCCGAGTTGATTTGGTCAGACGGGGAGTGGGAAGCAGACTCGTCTTACTGGAACTCGACCAACTTCCTGGCCTGGCTCTACAATGACAGGTGGGTATATGGACCAATGCGTTAGACAACAGTTTCAGTCCAGATAAGGTAATCATAGTGGGTCGATTCACACGAAACAGGTGGGGGTGTGATTTGGGAATCAGGGCGGTAAGATTGTATTTTTTGTTTTTCTGCACTGGAGGGGCATGGCATGAGTCCACAGGGGGATAAATAGTTGCGTTACTTGGCAGTCAGCGAGGAAAGCGTGTGGTTCTGTGATGGGGTGGTTAGGTGGGTTTAGCTATGATGGGTCGATTTACAGGTAAGTCTGTGTGACTGCGCAGTCTGAGAGGTAAGAGGTACAGGGTGGCTCAGCAGTGGGAAGGGCAAGAGCTAGTTCTGCCCGGGGAAGGCAGCTGGATAGCTTCACAGAGAGAGAGTAATTTGGGAGGCTTGTCAGACAGAAGACTTAGTGTGGTTGGAGATATAGTTTAGAAGGTTAAACAAGATAGGTTCACATGCAGTAAGAGGGAACGACTGGTGGCTGTACGATGGGAGACGGTTGATGGATTTGCAGTGGGAAGAGTTAGGCATGTGAGCTGATAGAGGTAAAAGCGTGGTATCCGGAGGTATACTGTTGGTGGGTAGCCCCAGAGGTGGGCGCTTTTATGTTGGTGTCGGAGAGGAGAGTTTGGTTCTGTGATGGAGAGGTAGCCTCACAGAGGTATATGTGTGGCTTGGCAGTCAGAGAGGTGAGTGTCCTGTGGTTCTATGATGAGGTAAGTCGATAGCCTTACAGTGGGCGAACTAGGAGACTTGTAACACAAGTTGAGGGAAAGTCGAGTGACTGTAGGCCTTTTACGGGAGAGGTGGTTATGGATGGGGGACTGGAGTGTGTTCGTATTTATGGGTGGCCACTCAAACTCTCCGATATAAAATGTACTGTTAAGTAGGTTTCTCAATGAATTTCCACACCGAATGCTGCCTTTGAAAGATGCTTCCTAATGAGGTCACAGTAATCAGTGTCATATGGTTTAAGTTTGAGATTTGTTCGGTTCCCCATATTTCAGAACCATACAGTAATATTGGTTAAACTATTAAGTCAAATAATTTATTGTAGATCTCAGGGCTAGGATTGGTCCCATTTAAGGACGTGCGTTTTGTGAAGAGTGCCTTAAGTGCCTTTCGGTATAATCGTTCATGGGTAAAGTTACCGTAATTAGTGCAACAAGGTAGATATTTTCAGATATGTTTTCTATAAGTTGAGAATCAACTTTGAATTATTGTTGCTGTTGAGCTCATCAAAGCATATAGCCGGAAATTTTTTTTAATGATGCGGTCTAGACAACACGATTTTCAACTCCTTCAATCTCGATGTAAATTCGCAAAATATGCAAGGTCTTTAATCTATTCTGGAGTAGTTGCAATACCAAACGTATATATAACGGGAGTGATTTGCCTGCTATAGTATTTTCAGAGATTCATTGTACTATCACCAAACCAATAAAAAAAAAGAGCGAAGATGCTAATAACTAAAAACTTAACTAATTTCTGCAGTATGATTCGGCAGGTCATCTTCATCATACATCTGAATGAATGTTATTCAACTTTGAATTATCGTTGCTGATGAGCTCATCAAAGCAATTTAGCAAGAAAATAAGTTTGATGATGCGGTCATTTTGTTGCTAAAATAGCTTCAACACAATCAACACTTCTTTATGTCAACACGCAGTGTATAAACCATTCAACCATCCCCAAAACTGAAATCACGAAGTTGACATCACATGTGGAGCATCACTACAGTAAAATTGACGTATTTACTTAGTAATTAATATAGACATAGACATATATAGATACTTTATTGCAGTAGGCCTATCATCCCATGAGCATACATCAAGTTGACAAAAAAACATCTATAGGGTTAGATGGTCAAGAGTCTACTGTATTCAAATCGACATGGGCACCAGCTGAATCCCTGCGCCATGAATGAAATATTGTTATATTGTCATTGGAAACAGTGCCATGCATTACTGAAATATCAAACGAAAATGGGATTGATGTATATTTTTTATCTTAACATGATCATCCATTTTGTTTTCAATCCAACCATATACCCAGCCCAGTGAAGGACGTTGTGGTGGTCAATGATCGCTGGGGCAATGACACGAAGATGAAACATGGCGGATACTGGAATGGACCGGACAAATGGAATCCCAGTTAGTATTTCATTAAGAACTTGTACTTGTGATCGAAAAGTCAATCTGACTGAACCAGATCTACAAAAAACGCTTCCCATCTTAATTGTCGCTCATGTAGATCTGGGACAACACACACATTTCCCTATTCTGAGTGCTGACCAATCACATAGCTTCTCTCCCACCTCGGAATGTAATAATGTTAGACTGGCCGCCGTCGTCTAATAACGTTGGGCCGATTGATTAGGCTTAGCGATAGTGGTCATGCGCAGTGGATGGGTACTAGTCTATAATAATGTTTGAAACGTCAAGCTCAGACCACAGCAGCGTCGGTAAATTTTATTCATGTTAATCGAACATCATCATCATCATCGTTCATAATAATATATTCGTCTGATGAAACAAGCTAAACTATATGAGAAGATGAACCAGCTCCCTAACCCAGAAACTCTGGCTGTGATAGGTGAATATAGGTAAGGGGGCGTGGCATTCCTATCACAGCCCAGATCGAGGGTGGGTTAAATTTTGGCGATAAAAATTTAGCTCGCGAAAAGCGGCTTTTCGCTGACGAAAATAACGAAACGGGAGAGAAAAAATATGCCAATTTGATACAGTTTGACCGACCTGAGCTTCTTTGTCCATGCACCATCTATCACGACTGTTTTGATGCTGACAAAATGTGATCAAATGTGTGAGAAAAAAACCTCCATTGATTTTAACGTTTTCGCGCCTTTCTGACATCTTGTGAGAATATGACCTTCGCTATTTTGATCTCGCGACCTTTCTGATCACGTGAATAAACAACCTTCGCCATTGGTTTATAACCGTTCTTGATGACGTGATCCAAAAGGTCAACCCCATTCTGCGCATGTCCCTGTAAACTATGGAAAAAGAAACAGAACGGTTTTGTTGACAAAATCCGTGTTTGATGGCAGATTCCATCTAATTAAAGGAGCCATGAGGTGGTTGTCATAGTGCTGGAGATGCCAAATCATATTATTTATTCGATTAAATGCTTTTTGTGCCTCTGTCTCAATTCCACACGCCGTGTGCAGTTAAAGATCTCGAGCGACTGACGTCTTATTTATTTTTTTATTTTTCGGTCTGTATAAGTGATTCAGGCTAAGGGGTCAGCAACAACAACCAAACAAAAAAAAATAGACTCCTTAGCCGATGTTTTCGGGCTACCAGCTCCCAAGAACGAAACCACAGATGTTTGTGGTGGACTTAGCGCTGTACTGGTAATATGTATTAAGACATGTGGAGAATGTGTGGGATGTGCAACGTATGCTGTAAGCCTCAGTATAAGACACTGGCAGTACACAAAGGTATTAAGTACGTAGTTTCATATCTCACATATATTGGGTATCCAAATATATTTATAGGGATGTCTGTTCATATGACCATCGTACGTATTAAGATGAAGAGTGTAGCAATAAGAAATGGATGAATTATGACTACATATATTAATACTACGGTATCATGTTACATCAGCATCCACAGTACGGTTTGGATTGGTATGAGTTTCCAGGTTTCACGACAAGTCATTCTGAACAAAGATACACGTTGATTCAACCGTTGAACAAGGCTTCGGCGATCAAAATCAACTGTTGAGAAAGATCTGCCATTGGTAAAAACATCTATATAGACGATCTTCTCGCTGTAGATAATCGCTATATAAATGACGCAGTGAAGGATATATATCCACCTTCACTGGATTTGAAGGAAACTACAGACAGCCCTACAGGCACATGATATTTAGATCTATATCTCTATAAAAATGAAGCGGGCATTCTCTCTCGTCGACTTTATGACAAAAGAGATGATTACAATTTCGACATCGTAAACTATCCCTTTTTGGACAGTAATATTCCAGTGGGACCTGCATATGGCGTATATATATATCTCGCTTAGTAGCATTTGCTAGATCCTGTGTTAAATGTGACGATTTTAATCAACGTCATAACACATTGTTGCAGAAACTTATAAAACAGGGCTATTCCACCAAGCGCCTCCACTCAAAGTTTCTCAAATTTGGCGATACATATCGCATGCTGATAGCAAAATACGAACGTAGCGTGCAAGATCTATGGCGCTACGTTTCGTAACTTGTGTCTAATTCCGCTTAACCCGGAGCTAGGGGCCGTATGAACCCATGTACTTCAAGATCCTCATGGTACTCATATGAACAGTCACAATTAAAGCGTGACTGAGATACATCATTCTTTAGATGACTTCACAACGAATATTATGGATTAAGAATACTGATCAGCGATACGGATTTGATATTTTGGAACATCATGATGTTGTGCTGGCATCACTGAAAACTGTTGACCGCTTCTCTCTTGCAGGAAACAAGCCCATGTTTATGTATACTATGATTGTCTTTTTGAATTTGGTGCTAATACTGTTATATGGAATATGGAATAGGTCTTTGGATTATGGACGCGGATATTCTCTAATGGACGACGGCTGAATTATGAATGACGGACTAGACGCTTGTAATTTACAGTGTAGATGAATTAATGTTTGCGGTCAACTTGTAGACGGTGTTCCTCCTAGCTAGTATTGAACAAATTCCCTGTTTATAGCCTTCATTATAAAATAACAGAAATGTCATGTGATTAAGTTATCGCTAGTATCTGTGTCGTGATTGAGTTATCGCTAGTGTCTGTGAGTTATCGCTAGTGTCTGTGACATGTGATTAAGTTATCGCTGGTGTCTGTGACGTGATTGAGTTATCACTAGTGTCTGTGACATATTATTAAATTATCGCTGGTGTCTGCGACATGTTATGAAATTATTGCTAATGTGTGTGACAGACATGTCATCAAGTTATCGATAGTATCCGTGACATGTCATCAAGTTATTGATAGTATCTGTGACATGTCATCAAGTTAGCGATAGTATATGTGACATGTCATCAAGTTATCGATAGTATCTGTGACATGTCATCAAGTTATCGATAGTAGGCCTATCTGTGACATGTCATCAAGTTATCGAGTATCTGTGACATGTCAAGTTATCGATAATATCTGTGACATGTCATCAAGTTATCGATAGTATCTGTGACATGTCATCAAGTTATCGATAGTATCTGTGACATGTCATCAAGTTATCGATAGTATCTGTGACATGTTTAAACAATATTTTATTTCCTTTCAAGAAAGAGGATCGGCGAACAGGTCATAAGCCTATATTAACGCCTCTCCTAACATTTGTAATCTTGAACATATATCATACAGTAAGTTTCGTTAGATATATTTCATTGTTTAACATGTCATCAAGTTATCGAGTGTCTGTGACATGTCATCAAGTTATCGATAGTATCTGACATGTCATCAAGTTATCGATAGTATCTGTGACATGTCATCAAGTTATCGATAGTATCCGTGACATGTCAAGTTATCGATAGTATCTGTGACTAGTCATCAAGTTATCGATAGTATCCGTTGCGTCATCAAGTTATCGATAGTATTTGTGACATGTCATCAAGTTATCGATAGTATCTGTGACATGTCATCAAGTTATCGCTAGCCTGTGACATCTCATTAAGTTATCGCTAGTGTCTGTGACATGCCATTAAGTTATCGCTGGTATGTGACATGTCATCAAGTTGTCGATCGTGTCAAAGACAGACCTGTTCATAAGTTATCGCTAGTGTCGGCCAGTTCAAAGAGAATTGAGATAAATCATTATTTGTACTAATTGTGTTAAACAGAAAAGCTGATAGGCCATAAGTGGGAGAACACTATGATACTGGACTTCACCTCCTGGGCTTACCGTAAGGTCTCCGATCTGAGGGACTATATGACTTTACATGAACTATTGACCGTCTTGGCACAGACTATAAGGTAAGATACCAATCAGTTTACAATAATGCACTCTTCAGGTGCGTCAATCCGACCCTTGTTATTTTCCGTAAAAACTAACCAACGATGGTCGAGAGTCCGACGCCCCTGTTCATGAATGACTCGTTAATCATCAAAGTACTTACAATGTTACAACCAGGGGTCGAAATTGCTATCTATATGCAGGACATGTCCGGCAGAAAATTGGCACTGTCCTGCAGTTATTCAGTCAGTTTACATGTATTTTAAATATATGCCGGACAATTCTTGACAAATGTCCTGTAAGTATTTGGAGAACATTTCAAACGCTGACAACATATGATCGGTCACGATTTGGGTATGGATCCGTCTAGAGCGAGATGACATTGTTAGTAGCATTGTACAGTTTTACTTAAGTTAGCTAAATCATATCATCAGCCTGTAATACACAAACAAAGAGTTTTTTTGACTATATCATTTATATTGATTCTAGGTAAGTATTACAAGTAGGCCTACCAAAATTAAAATCTCGATTAGAATTATTATGAATATATACTGTGAGGTGTATTACAGACGCGAGATTCTAAACCTATTATATATCTATCGCATATTAGGAATACTATTGTGCTAAAACAAATGTGATTGATAATTTGTTTTCTCCAGTTGTGGTGGCAATATCCTGATGAATATAGGTCCCACTGACTATGGTACTATTTCACCCCATTACGAGGAGATATTACGGGGACTGGGCAAGTGGCTCAATATTAATGGGGAAGCCATATACGCATCCAAACCTTGGGCTTATCAAAATGACGACATCAACAGAGATGTGTGGTAAGTTTTTGTTCTATGAAAAACAAGTGAACAGGTAAAGTATCACCAGAAGTAAATGAACTTGTTTGAAGTTAATTTGCTTCTGGTATCAACTAGGGTCACATGGAGAAAAAAGTGTAAAACGTCATATAACTGTTTATATCGTGCTATTCAGGAAGATAATCATCCTATGAAAAAAACGACCTCAACTTAAAATGTATCTTTAAGTTCAAAGAAGACAAATTGTTTAATGTGCAGACTTTCCTTGAGATGGATATTTGTCTTGTTCCGGATGAATGGAAATGGCACCGACTGTCCATCAAAATAGTATTCAACACCGAATGACCTTGACATCACACACACACCTCATAACATGGGAATGTGATAGGGAAAACGCGTCACGGGGAAAAATCCTGCCTTTTTCTCCTTCACTCCCCTAACCTTCGACCTTGAACTTTTGACTTTGCAAACGTTGTACAGAATAGGTCAGCTCTTCACGCTGTAGTTATTAAAGAGAATTTATAGATATTTATTTATTTATTTATTATTTATTCATAGAAAGAGTCAACAGACACGAGGTCCAGTGACTCCCATACAACGCCATTATACAGTGCAACATACAATATAAAATACAACTGTGCAAAATTGTAACAAGTGTAGATCAAATTAGTTTTAAAATATGTATAGGGCAGCATTTAACATTTCTATATAAAGGTGAAAAACATATTTACATACAAATGCAATCACTACCGACATAAAGTTATAAATATATGCATCTTTCAAAATGTAAAAGTGTTTAGAAACTTGCGTTTTAAAAGTACTTGCAGAGCTAAAAATATCAGCCACATGTAAATTGGAAATATCATTATAAATAGACATCACCCTAGGTACAAATGAAAACTTTCTAACATTAATTCTGCTTCGAGATATGTAAAACAAAGTTGGATTGCGTAAACGTCTCGTTGGTGCATAAAATGACATTTGGGATAAAAGATAGGGACAATCATATTTACTAGCTAAAACACCATGCATAAAAGACAGATCTAAAATTTTTCGTCGCTGAGACAAAGGCGGTAAATGAAAATGAGTACAAGCAAAGATACGATTACACATTCAGCAGTGAGGACTGTATGACGATGTAGTTGGATATACAGAAATAGTGGATTTTCATCAACAAGAGACATATATATATATAATAATCATAGCATTAATTACTTGTAAAAGCGCATCATATCGGGGAAATTGATATGCTACGATTCGTTGTTTCTGAAATACTGTAGCAAAGATAATTATTATATTAAAATTTTAAGTCATCGTCTCCTGTAATGCCCCTGTCAGCTCTCCTCTTGTGTCACTGTCATCTCTGCTACAGTATCCAAGTCAGCTTTCTATACTGTCGCTGTCATCTCTCGTATAGTGTCACTGTCATCACTACTATAGTGCCCCTGTCAGCTCTCCTCTTGTGTCACTGTCATCTCTGCTACAGTATCCAAGTCAGCTTTCTATACTGTCATTGTCATCTCTCGAATAGTGTCACTGTCATCACTCCTATAGTGCCCCTGTCAGCCCTCCTCTAGTGCCACTGTCATCTTTTATATAGTGCCACTGTCAGCTCTCCTATAGCGTCCCTGTCATCTCTCCTATAGTGTCCCTGTCATCTCTGCTAGTGTCCATGTCATCTCTCCTATATTGTCACTGTCAGCCCTCCTCTAGTGTCACTGTCATCTATAATATAGTGCCACTGTCAGCTCTCCTATAGCGTCCCTGTCATCTCTCCTATAGTCTCCCTGTCATCTCTCCTATAATGTCCCTGTCATCTCTCCTATATTGTCACTGTCATCTCTCCTATAGTGTCACTGGCATCTCTGATATAGTGCCACTGCCATCTCTCCTATACTGTCACTGTCGGCTCTTCTCTAGTGTCACTGTCATCTCTCCTATAGTGTCCCTGTCAGCTCTGCTGTAGTATCACTGTCATCTCTCCTATAGTGTCACTGTCATCTCCGGTATAGTGTCACTGTCATCTCTCCTATAGTGTCACTGTCATCTCTCCTATAGTGTCCCTGTCAGCTCTGCTGTAGTGTCACTGTCATCTCTCCTATAGTGTCACTGTCATCTCCGGTATAGTATCACTGTCATCTCTGGTATAGTGTCACTGTCATCCTTCCTATACTGTCACTGTCAACTCTCCTATAGTATCGCTGTCATCTCTCCTATAGTGTCACTGTCCTCTCTGGTATAGTGTCACTGTCATCTCTCCTATAGTGTCACTGTCATCTCTGGTATAGTGCCACTGTCATCTCTCCGATACTGTCCCTGTCAGCTCTGCTGTAGTGTCACTGTCATCTCTCCTATAGTGTCACTGTCATCTCCGGTATAGTGTCAGTCATCTCTCCTATAGTGTCACTGTCATCTCCGGTATAGTGTCACTGTCATCTCTGCTATAGTGTCACTGTCATATCTGGTATAGTGTCACTGTCATCTCTCCTATAGTGTCACTGTCATCTCTCCTATACTATCACTGTCAACTCTCCTATAGTATCGCTGCCATCTCTCCTATAGTGCCACTGTCATCTCTCCTATAGTGTCACTGTCATCTCTGGTATAGTGTCACTGTCATCTCTGGTATAGTGTCACTGTCATCTCTGGTATGTCATCTCTGGTATAGTGTCACTATCATCTCTGGTATAGTGTCCCTGTCATCTATCCTATAGTGTCACTGTCATCTCTGGTATAGTGTCACTGTCATCTCTACTGTCACTGTTAACTCTGATATAGTGTCGCTGTCATCTCTCCTATAGTGTCACTGTCATCTCTGATATAGTGTCGCTGTCATCTCTCCTATAGTGTCACAGTCAGCTCTCCTCTAGTGTCACTGTCATCTCTCTTATAGTGTCCCTGTCAGCTCTGGTATAGTGCCACTGTCATCTCTGGTATAGTGTCACTGTCATCTCTGGTATCCCATCTCTGGTATAGTGTCACTGTCATCTCTGGTATAGTGTCCCTGTCATCTCTCCTATAGTGTCACTGTCATCTCTGGTATAGTGTCACTGTCATCTCTACTGTCACTGTTAACTCTGATATAGTGTCGCTGTCATCTCTCCTATAGTGTCACTGTCATCTCTGATATAGTGTCGCTGTCATCTCTCCTATAGTGTCACAGTCAGCTCTCCTCTAGTGTCACTGTCATCTCTCTTATAGTGTCTCTGTCAGCTCTGGTATAGTGCCACTGTCATCTCTCCTATACTGTCACTGTCAACTCTCCTATAGTATCGCTGTCATCTCTCCTATAGTGTCACTGTCAGCTCTCCTGTAGTGTCACTATCATCTCTATTATAATGTCACTGTTAGCTCCCTATAGTGTCACTTTCATCTTTCCTATAGTGTCACTGTCATCTCTCCTATAGTGTGACTATCAGCTCTCCTATAGTGTCCTCGCCATATCTCCATTATTGTCACTATCAGCTCTCCTATAGTGACACTGTCATCTCTCCTATAGTGTGACTGGCATCTCTCCGCTAGCCTAGTGTCACTGTCATCTCTCCTATAGTGTCCCTGTTAGCTCTCCTCTAGTGCCACTTTCGCCTGTCATATAGTGTCGCTGTCACCTCTCCTATAAGGTCACTGTCATATGTCATATAGTGTCACTGTCACCTCTCCTATAAGGTCACTGTCATATGTCATATAGTGTCACTGTCATCTCTCCTATAGTGTCACTATTGTCTTTCCTATAGTGTCACTGTCATCTGTCCTATAGTGTCACTGTCACCTCTCCTCTAGTGCCACTTTTGTCTGCCATATAGTGTCGCTGTCACCTCTCCTATAAGGTCACTGTCATATGTCATATAGTGTCACTGTCATCTCTCCTATAGTGTCACTATTGTCTTTCCTATAGTGTCACTGTCATCTCTCCTGTAGTGTCACTGTCATTCCATGTAATGTCCCTGTCAGCTTTCCTATAGTGCCAGTCATCTATATAGTGTCCCTGTCAGCTCTCATCTAGTGTTACTGTCATCTGTCATATAGTGTCACTGTCCGCTCTCCTATAGTGTCCCTGTCATCTCTCCTATGGTGTTGGTGTCATCTCTCCTATAGTGTCAATGTCATCTCTCCTATAGTGTCACTGTTAGCTCTCCTATGTCACTGTCATCTCTGGTATAGTGTCACTCAGCTCTCCCATAGTATGTGACCGTCATCTCTCCTATAGTGTCACTGCCATCTCTCCTATAGTGTCACTGTCATCTCTCCTATAGTGTCACTGCCATCTCTCCTATAGTGTCACTGTCACCTCTCCTATAGTGTCACTGTCATCTCTCCTATAGTGTCACTGTTAGCTCTCGTATATTGTCACTGTCATCTGTCCTATAGTGTCACTAGTGTCACTGTTATCTCTTCTAGTGTCACTGTCAGCTCTCCTATAATGTCACTGTCAGCTCTCCTATAGTGTCACTGTCAGCTCTCCAATAGTGTCAGTCAACTTTCCTATAGTGTCACTGTCATCTCCCCTATAGTGTCACTTTCATCTCTTCTATAGTGTCACTGTTGGCTCTCCTATATTGGCACTGTCATCTGTCCTATAGTGTCACTGTTATCTGTCCTATAGTGTCACTGTTATTCCTTCTATAGTGTCACTGTCAGCTCTCCTATAATGTCACTGCCAGCTCTCCTATAGTGTCACTGTCATCTCTCCAATAGTGTCCCTGTCAGCTCTCCCCTAGTGTCACTGTCATCTCTCGTATTGTGTCACTGACATCTCTCCAATAATGACCCTGTCAGCTCTTCTATAGTGTGACTGTCAGCTCTCCTATAATGTCCCTGTCAGCTCTCCTCTAGTGCCACTGTCTTCTCTCCTATATTATCACTGTCAGCTCTCCGATAGTATCGCTGTCAGACGTCCTATAGTGTCATTCTTCAAATATATACCGCAATTTCATCTGTTTTCAGGTATACCTCTCAGAATGTATCTGGAAAGATGATCGTTTACGCCATCCTGCTGGAATGGCCCGTAGATGACATTCTCTTCCTGGGGGCCCCAAATCCTTCACCTGCTACCCAAGTTTCCTTACTGGGATATGCGGGCAAGTTTGATTGGCGTCGCGCAGTATCTGGTGGAATCATCATCTATGTACCCCCTATATCCTTCAACCAAATGCCCAGTACTGAGGCCTGGGTGTTCAAACTAGAATATTTAAATCAGTTCGAAGATGCATTCCGTATTTGGTCAGCCTGATATAAATAGAGAGACTATTGCTGTCTCGGCATGGGTGTCTGGAAAAATTGTAACCATACCAGGCCTTTGGGGTGGGTGGGGAGGGGCATCATGATCCTCCTTTTGTCTACGCTATAATCTCCATGAATTCATTGGAAGTCTTATTGGGTTATTTTATGCATATTTGCATACATCTCCGACCAGAGCAAAATTATTTTATTCGTCGCATCATTTCGAATAAGACATCATGGAGGTGACCGTCTTGTTTTTTTTGTACAAGCGGGTAGAGCTTGACCCCAGGATATATTGTGGGAGGGATCAACAGATGCCTGTGCAGCCCTCAAATCAGTCAGACCGGTTAGGTAGGGTTAATGTACATGTTTTAGCTTTTGACTCACTTGAGAGAATAGATGGATCGCTATCTTATAATAAAATTTTGCTATTCATTGTTGGATCAAAAAGTACTATTGTAAACTCAACAAAATGTGTACTGCTAATTTGGTTCTTTTGCATACCTTGTTGCACTGGTTAGCTACAATGAGGAGACAAGTACAACTCTCATGTCGAAAGATCTGAAGTTACACACTGCCCATATATTCTCTCGCAGGGTTTTTTTCGAGTTACCTCATTTACAATGGGTTTACATGTGCACAGGTGTTTAAGTAGCAGTGGTTGAATGCAGGGTGACGAGTTACTTGAACACCTGGTACATGTACACCCATTGTAAATGAGGTAACTTATACCTGCTTCAAGAGAAACATATATATTAGGAATATCAATTCACGGTAAATGAATTTGACAACGCAGATGAATGACATAACATTCGCTAAGCTAAGATTTAGTTGTGTACTCATATGATAGTAGTTTGCATGATGCTTATATACACTACAGAAAGCCACCTAACAAATGGTTGACTTGTTTTGCATACTCTTAGCTCGGTTTATGAAAACGGAGACAGCTCTTGCCTCTCATCCAGTAATTGATTTCGCCGTCATGATCAGCTGCACGCGCTTTTGCCTGTAGTTTCAAAATGAGTAGATTACATTTGTTTGAAAAGAAAGCGCCAAAGGAATACACCAGCAAGCTGAGAATTCACATACAATCCTGAGGCAATATTAACGCAGATCTGATGAATATTAAAAAAAAAACGGGTTTCAAAGATTTTACTTTCAACGGAGAATATCATCAAAATTCGAATTCAGTTCCTGTAAAGTTCAAGGGTGCCTAATTTGTCACTATTTTCAAAATATGCATTTATGATGAAGAATTGTCCCTGATTAAATGTGGGCACTATGAGGTAAGCTAAGATCTTAGTTTTTGTTTTTACGGAATTTGATCTGTAGGAAGTTATTTCAAACTGATGAGCTCATTATCGCACCTTTTGAAAATACTTTTCATCAAAAGTGAGATTTTGTGACCGGTACAATTTTTTGTATTTTTTCCCCCAATACACTAATGTTTATAATCCGTTCATTAAATTTTGTGAATTTTCCGCTTGCAGGAATGTGTTTTTTTCTTCAATATATTGACAAAGGGTCCAGTTTAAATGTGCCCTGCATGGTGTTACACCAATTCCTTCTAACATATCTGTACTCTCACAGTTCGATCAACCGTACAGATGCAAATTCCGTTGCAAACCGGATGATTCACGAAATACAATACATCGTGGGACACGATAGAGTTATTGTATAAGTCATATCCTTTAAATAATTGCAGTAAACACTGTAGCTGCATGCGGCAATGGCTGCAAAGACACTGCATTTGAAATGCATCATTGCTGCTAAACTGCAACAATGTTGTAGTAAATAAGGTTATCCAAACTATATTACTGCTGTTATACTGGTTTTCAACTTTCGTAGGCCGTGTTGCAAATGCACTGTAACAAAATGTTAAATCTACAAGCTGCATCTGACCAGTTATAACCTAATGTTTCGCACGTTACTGCATTCGTGCTACTATGTGATACTCTTGAGAGTGAAAATAAATAGTAGCCAAACGTCGTGATATGACTGATACATTGTTGAGAGCGATGTTAAATCATATTAACTCACTATTTTGAGAATTACCATGCATTACTACAGTTGTACTGCTGGCAACCAATTCATTCTTTCTCTCTCAAAATTCCCATCAAATATATATGTTCAGTGGCGAGCTCATTCTTAATCAATTAATATCCTATCAATGCTCCCCATTCGTACATGTCGCTATATAGAATCTTACGTATTTCAATTGAATTTGGTGATCTGAGCGCCCATACCATGAATATGACATCATGCATGGTCGCATCTGGACTAATCCACTTGCATTGGATTCATTCACTATCATCTGGGATGAGTATTTAATATTCGTCCCAGCTATCATTAATGTTTCATTCAAAGCACTATGAAGCGTTCTCAGGATTGATTGACACTCGAGCACAGGCCCGCAAAACAAGAGTTTTGGGGGGTGTGGACAGTGGTATTACGGTGAAATTTCGAAATATGGAGTCTCTATATATAACCCCATGCTTTATATAAAACTACAACTTTTATATAAAGCATGGGGTTGTATATAGAGACGCCGTATTTCGAAACTTCACCGTAATACCACCGTCCACACCCCCCAAAACTCTTGTTTTGCGGGCCTGTGCACTCGAGTTACTGCAAGCCGGTTAGATCCTTCAAGCGACATATCCAAAGTGGGGGAGCAGATAGGATTTAATTTTAATTAGATTGTGGCGAGCTATACGCTATATCAAATACTCATTTGTTCCTTGTAAAGTGATCATGTTACAAATGAAATCATAAAGACGCTGCAACAGTTTTATATATTAGACCGATGGTCAGAAAATGATATACAGTATATTCAGATCTGATCGTAGCTGTCACTGTCGTCCCTGTCCCTAAATATCCATATGTTTTGTATTCTGGTATAACTGTTTGTTATAATTGTTCATTTTGCGCATGTTTTGGATTATTAAACCTGTCTTTTAGGCGTGAGTTGATCAATTATGATTCAAAATGGCTGTATGGTGTGTTGTTGTCTCTTACCGTATATATATATACTTTGTAATCTCATATTCCATTGTGGACATGGTACTATTACTCGGATATCGTGCTTTAAACGGTTGTTCCTGCACGCGTGTGTAGGTGTGTGTGTAGGTAAATTCCTATAGGATAAAGCATATATCTTTATACGCATTTTGGTTATATTGTTTTGCTGATATTGATATTATTTTTGGAGCTCAATACCGCAAGGTAAAATATATTTTTTTTACTACGGGCTGTGATTTTTCAGTCCCCCGATGGTGATTGCATGCTTACCGCACTGTTTAAGTATATATTGTTTGATCTATACCCCTAATTTCCCGTTTTATCATCATTCTTCGAATGAAAGATTATATATGTTTTTAGAGATTATCGTTCATTTCTATGAGATTAACATTATACAAGGTGTATAATAAGATAATTTTGGGAAAGTAATCATTGCATGTATAGTGAAAAATATATCTAAGTTATTGCATCTTTGCTAGCCAAGCTCAATCTTTTGGTATCAACGGCACGATGAACAATTATACTTCAGACAAATTATCGATTTCCTTCGAATATATTTATAATATTGAGTCTAAATACACGAACATCAGCTTTACACCGCATTCAGTTCGGGGTAATTGTTCTTCGGGTTGACTGGTAAATACCATGTTTTGTTGTGTTTATGTGAGCGATTTATGAAGTGAATCGGGTATTGTCCGATATAGTGCACCTTGCGTGTTTCATATACGCTATGAAGGCATCATTGCTTTCTACTTGTTGTACAAAGAGATTTCAATATTTTTCCTGGATTTTGTTAACTTAGATTCGTATGGTGATATACTGAGACGTTTGCAAACAAGATGTGTGTTTTTGTTTTTTTTTTAAATATCGCATCGGTTGTATCTAATTGTACAATTTAAGACGTTAAGTGCCCTTATACTAAATTCAAAATGTTGATTGAAACGAGAATCAGGCAACAAAATGAAATATATTGCCGGTAAGCTTTTAACATCGCAGCGGCTCTCAAATATCACATTTGGATGTTAGAGGTCGACATGACGGCACATGACATCGAAATTGTTCTTGCGGTGTTAAGTGTCGACCATGCCGTTATTTTTTGGCCTTTGCGATGTTAAGGGTAATAGCCCTTTACATGGCAATGACAGTTGAGTGCCCCCTAGTCCTAATTGCTCGCAAACACTGGCGGGGAATAAATGGATAATATTATGTAGACAGGTGAAAATGACCACATGGTTTGGGATTTTTTGGTTTACAGTGCTATAGCCTGGTGTACCCGTTATTTTTTTTACACCTTTGGGTAACGTAACTGATGTTAGGCCAGGAACATGACATGTCTTGAAAGTTGAGTCAGTGGAAAGCTGTATTCGCGGATAATCATTCAGTAAGACAAATGACTTCTCAATCAATCAGATTGAAATCTGGAATTGATAAGAAATCTTATTCTTCATATTTTGATATTTCAAAACACGTTAGAACCTTTCAGTGGACATTGTGATATTTTGTCCATTGCGATGTTAAGAGCCCACATGTCGATCCCTAACATCACATTATTAGTGGTTGTTGCGATGTTAAGGGCCCAACTGTCGATCCTTAACATCACTATTAGTGGTTGTTGCGATGTTATGAACCCACAGGTCGCTCCCTAACATCACTATTAGTGGTTGTTGCGATGTTAAGAGCCCACATGTCGATCCTTAACATCACATTATTAGTGGTTGTTGCGATGTTAAGGGCCCAACTGTCGATCCTTAACATCACTATTAGTGGTTGTTGCGATGTTATGAACCCACAGGTCGCTCCCTAACATCACTATTAGTGGTTGTTGCGATGTTAAGAGCCCACATGTCGATCCTTAACATCACATTATTAGTGGTTGTTGCGATGTTAAGGGTTTTTACAATGGTATCATTGTTCCTCCAAATCTTAGTTCCCGTGATATAAGGATGAAATGAATATACTGTTCCATCTTCGTTCACCAAGCCTGAACAGGGAACGTAGAAATTGGTTTGGTGTAACGAATATGATAATGTTCGTGAGATTGTATATTCTTGTTTAATCTTGCCTTGTATAAAACGCTCAACATTTAGTGAGATCATACTGATCACACAGATTCCTGGAGGCAGCAGATTAACTCAAAGATGGACCTTTCTGGCATAATACCAAATAGAGCAAAGACATCTCGTTCACTTAGCTCGAAATTTACATTCCATGGCTATCTTTGCGAATAAATGGGACGTCCAATAAAACTTCTTTCAATCAATGGTGTTGTTGTTGTTGTTTTCATACCTCGTTCAGATATAAACGATCCAACTGTTCATTATCTTAACGGTTCTATCATAGTAATCTCCGGGACTGGATCTATAATCTTTCATCTCTAAAACTACCGAAAATCAATGTCCCTCTCCATAATGACCTCGCAGCACAGTCTCTAACCTCAAATCCGCTTTTATATCATGTTCTAAGCATCACCAAATATTTCGCCTGATGGCCCAGTATATTTCGATTAGTATAGGGTTGCATAATTGATTTAATATATTTTGTATAATTTATGGTGTAAGTAGTTATAACTACTACACCATAAATTATACAAAACATTATGAGCTATTATATGTTAGAAATATAGGCGTCTAGTCCGTCATTCAATATTCAGCAGTCGTCCATTAAAGAATTTTCGGGTCCATAATACAAAGATCTATTCCATATAACAGAATTAGCACCAAATTTTAAAAAAAACATTACACATAAAGATTTCTGCAACAGAGAAGCGGTGAACAGTTTTCAATGATGTCGGCAAGACATCATGATGATTCAAAAATATCAACTCCGTATCGCTGATCTGTCTTCTTAATCCATATGATTTTCGTTGTAAGGTCAACGAGAATGGTGTTTCTCAGTCATGCTTTGATTGTGACGGTTCATATGAACACCTGAACACCATAAGTATCTTGAAGTACATGGTTTCATACAGATGTCTTTACGCCACAAAGTCCAATGGCAACACAAAACACGAGTAGGGGCCACCATATTGATCATGATAAAGATACAATGTTTAAGTAGTCAAATGGTTAAATATCGGGTAGACAAACATGGACTGGTACATTCCAAAAAATCGAAGATGGATGTGGTTCAATTTTGGCTACGTCGAATATGTACCAGCTCAGCCTGATGTGCGGAAACTTTACCACTCGAACTTGCCCGAAACATGTACAATGTTTTGCTTGACAGCGGACATCAGCATCGTCATTCGTGTGTCACCCACCGGAATTGTTTTTGGATATTAAGTAATCTCGTAAAAGAGGCCTTTAAGATACGATCAGTCCAAACAATGCAGGCGTTGCGGTGTCTTTCGTTGTACAATTATGTTACTTTATTTCGCATGACAGCGACAGATATTGTCCGAGCCGTTAGGTTCGAGATCCCAACTGTCCCATCCCCAGAGTTCCGAGCTCCCAAGCTCGTGACCAGTTCAGAGGAGATCTTCGAAGGTTTTCGCATCAATCCAAGATGGTCGTCGGGGCTTTCAACCAATCGGCTTCTTCTTAGGATATGGATTACATCTCATTGCTGCACAAGTCCAGTCTGAAAATTATTGGTACGCGAACAGTCGAGTTACATTCACAAATTCCAAATGTATATGAAATAAAATTATGAAAACACAAAATGGCTTTCTGCTAGAGAGAAGTGGTGAACAGTTTTCAATGATGTCGGCAAGACGTCATATTGTTCTTTACATAAAATCAGTGTCGTTGGTCAGAATTCTTAATCCTAATGATTTCCGGTGTCGTGATCTAGAAAAAGATGTATGTGAGTCACTCTCTGATTCATCATCCGAACGCATGGCACGATCATACATAGAAACTTCTGCTCGTAAGTGAAACGTGAAATGCCCTTAGCAAGCTAAGATGTCTCTGATTGTGACTGTCCAATCAACATCATGAAGATCTCGAAGTACATTGGTTCATACGGACCCTAGCCCCGACTTAAGCGAAATTAGACACAAGTTACGAAACGTAAGGCCATAGATCTTGCAGGCTAGGGCCGTATATTACTATCAGCATGCACTATCATTAGCATCTTCACATTTCAAGTTAAACACTACACTACGTTCTGTCATTTACCTTGATCTAATGAATAGAGTAAATTGTTCAAACCGTAAACGCACGTGTTGTCATGTAGTCAATCAAGATATGAGCTTGACAAACAATGTGCAGCGATTTTTAGCTCATCTGGGCCGAAGGCCCGATGGGCTAATGTCATGGGCTGATTGTCCGTCGTCCGTCGTGTGTCGTCCGTCGTGCGTCGTCCGTAAACATCTTCTTCTCCGAAACCACTTGGCCAATTAAGCTGAAACTTGGCATGCATGTTCCCCCCAATGAGTACACCAGAATTTGTTCATGCGTTGTTGATACGATTTTAAATATGGCTGCCATAGCGGCCATCTTGAATTTGCCAGTGAAATCTTGTCATCATTATTTTTCGGTAACTACTTCATGGATCTTTCTCAAATTTAGTACACCGGTTCCCCTTTGGGTCTAGTTGTACAACATGTGTACTTTATTCCAATTTGAATATCCAATATGGCCACCAGGCGGCCATCTTGGATTTCCTCATGAAACTTTGTTATTGCGATTTCTCAGGAAGTGCTGCATAGATCTTTCTCAAATTTGGTACACAGGTTTCACATGGGGTCTAGTTGTACAGGATGCCTTTTTCGGTCCGATTAGAAAATCTAATATGGCCACTAGGTGGCCATCTTGGATTTCCCCATGAAATTTTGTTATCGCGATTTCTCAGGAACTGCATTGATCTTTCTCAAATTTGGTACACAGGTTCTCCTTGGGGGTTTAGTTGTGCAAGATACTTTTAATTCGAAAATCCAATATGGCCACCAGGCGGCCATCTCGTATTTCCCTATGAAACTTTGTTATCGTGATTTCTCAGGAAGTACTGCATGGACCTTTCTCAAATTTGGTACACAGGTTCCCCTTGGGGTCTGGTTGTGCAAGATACCTTTTGTGATCTGTTTCGAAAATCCAATATGGCCACCAGGCAGCCATCTTGGATTTCCCCATGAAACTTTGTTATCTCGATTTCTCAAGAACTGCTGCATTGATTTTTGTCAAATTGGGTACACAGGTTCCCCTTGTGGTCCAGCTGTGCAAGATACCTTTTTTGTTTCATTTCGAAATCCAATATGGTCGCATCTTGAATTTCCCAGGAAACTTTGTTATCATGAAATCTCAGGAAATTACTGCATGGATCATTTAGTGTTCAGGGGGGACAACACAAGTTATAAACTCATCTATTGCAGTTCTATAGTAAAAATTTCTTACAGCTGCTTTCTCCAGTTACAGCCAGATGAGCTACAGTGCCGTGGCAATATCTTTTCTTTGATGTCTGTCTGTGTGATTTCCAAATATGGCAAGTGGTGGTTGTATTGATGTTCATTTCCTTCGAATAGCCAATAAAGTTTGAATTTTAAAGAGGTCATACAGTTGCACCTCTCCTAACATGGACCGCGGAATATTTAAAGAACTAGGACATCAACAAACCGTATTCTGATCAGAAAATGTGGTATGTTCAGCCAAGGCAACACGTGTAGTGTTCGACTTGGATATGCGAAGATGTATCATTAGTTGCCCTGGTATAATGATGTCGCTCCCTTGCCCGGCTGTATTCACGTAATGGGAAGGACAATCCCCATCGACATACTTGTGTACTTTGGCATTACCTCGTGTTGATGTGGTTTTATTGCGAATGATAATGTATTTATAGCGAGAGGTATATTACCGAAACAACTAAAGCAAACAACGATTTTACTCGAATAAAACGTTCGTGATTAACTTAATAAACACGCGTTGTTGTTGTTGTTTAGAAAAATGACTCAATGGCAAAGTCGAAGACATTATTCCCCATTTCAATATCCAACCTGACTGTCCATTCAACCCGGCACAGTGAGATGAGGGCCCGTTTCTTTCTCAATTCTGATTGGTCAGCTGATCAGTGTGCGACCTCTCTTGCCGAAGGCACGACTGACCAATCAGAATTGAGAATGAAGCGGGCCATCATCTCGCTGTGCCGGGTTGAATAAACAGTCAGGTTGGATTTTGAATGGCCCGGCAAAGGTATAGAAATTCACAAATTTACTAATTTGACGACGGGAATATATAGAGTGACACTTGTAGAATAAGCTGATGTATTTTGTTTGGATCTGAACTGTTTATCTCTCGTTTCGCCCAAGTGCGTTTCAGGCTTTGGTGTATTTTTAGCCCACCATCACCAGATGGTGGGCTGTTCAAATCGCGTTTCGTCCGTGGTCGGTCGTCCGTCCGTCCGACGGACGGACGGACGACGGACCGGACGTCCATCGTCCATGGATCTTTCTCAAATTCGTCACACAGGTTCCCCTTAGGGTCTAGTTGTGCAAGATACCTTTTCTGGTCCGATTCGAAAATCCAATATGGCCACCAAGCAGCCATCTTGGATTTCCCCATGAAACCTTGTTATCGCGATTTCTCAGGAACTACTTCATGGATCTTTCTCAAATTTGGTACACAGGCTTCCCCTGGAGTCCAGTTGTGCAAGATACCTTTTCCGGTCCGATTCGAAAATCCCGTATGGCCACAAGGCGGCCA
The DNA here is from genome assembly GCA_036873755.1 of Hanleya hanleyi. Classification (NCBI taxonomy): domain Eukaryota; kingdom Metazoa; phylum Mollusca; class Polyplacophora; order Lepidopleurida; family Hanleyidae; genus Hanleya; species Hanleya hanleyi. The sequence continues at coordinate 126,186 of JAVTVY010032977.1, forward strand.
TCTTGGATTTTCCCATGAAACCTTGTTATTGCGATTTCTCAGGAACTGCTGCATGGATATTTCTCAAATTTGGTACACAGATTCCTCTCATGTTCTAGTTGTGCCTTTTCTGGTCCGTTTCGAAAATCCAATATGGCCACCAGGCAGCCATCTTGGATTTCCCCATTAAAATTTGTTATTGTCATTTCTCAGGAAGTAATGCACGGATCTTTCTAAATTTGGTACACAGGTTCCCCTTAGGGTCTTGTTGTGCAAGATACCTTTTTCGGTCCGAATGGAAAATCCAATATGGCCACCAGGCGGCCATCCTAGATTTCCCCATGAAACATTGTTATAGTGATTTCTCGGGAAGTACTGCATGGATCTTTGTCAAATTTGGTAGACAGGTTCTTCTTGTGGGTCAGTTGCGCAGGATACTTTTTCTTGTCCGATTTCAAAATATAATATGTCCATCAGGCAGCCATCTTGGATTTCCCCATGAGAATTTGTTATTGCGATTTCTCAGGAACTACTGCATGGATCTTTTGTCAAAATTTGATACACAACTTCCCCTTGTGATCTAGTTGTGCAAGATACCTTTTCTGGTCCGACTCGAAAATCCAGTATGACCACCAGGCGGCCATCTGGGATCTCCCCATGCAAATTTTTTATCGTGATTTCTCAGGAAGTACTGCATGGATCTTTCTCAAATTTGGTACATAGTTTCCCCTTGGGGTCTAGTTGAGCAAGATTCCTTTTTTGGGTCCGATTCGAAAATCCAATATGGCCGCCAGGTGGCCATCTTGAATTTCCCCTTGAAACATTGTTATCGTGGATTCTCAGGAACTACTTCATGGATCTTTCTGAAATTTGGTACACAGATCCCACATGGGGCCTAGTTGTGCAAGATACCTTTTTTGGTCCGATTCAAAAATCCAAGTTACGCTTCAAATTAATACGGTATTCCCGAGTTGTGACGTTGAATCACACGAGTCGGCGGATCAAACGGTGAGACATATTCTATATAGTGACTTTAGAGAATATCCATATCTTCACCTTCCATATCAAGGAGTTCAAATAATTCGAAATTAAAATGTATTTCTTCAAATTTTAAATCAGTTTTCTTTAGTCCAGTGAACTGCCCCACTGGTTCGTCTGCCGATGGGTTGGCTACATGAAGGGACGTCACTCTTGTGAAACAACGTTACAACTCGACAACTGTAGAGTACTGCATGTTTCGATCCAAGGGAGATAATCAGGATTCAGACACTTTCAAAGTTTCAACATTACTGCGAGGGTCCATTCAGTATTAAGTATTGTACCATCTTACTATTTTCGAGCATGGTATCTTAAAAGAGATATCTCAAACCAGCCCAGTAAACAGAACAGAATTAGCATTCGTTCCTAATTATAAAATCTTAAGTATGTTTTGTATACTTTTGTCTTTTTGAATTTGGTGCTAATACTGTTATATGGAAATGGAATAGGTCTTTGGATTATGGACGCGGATATTCTCTAATGGACGACGGCTGGATTATGAATGACGGACTAGACGCTTGTAATCATAGCTCATGCCAAACGGTTAAATAGATTTGTCTTCGCTTCCAGCACCCAATGATGACACGTGCAAACAAAAATACTACAAAACGAAGACAAAGGATCCTCCGGACATTCACTTTCAGGCTAACTTTGCTCTTTTGGTTGTATTATAACAACCGACATAAGTACAGTTTCTAGAAATCTTGAAACTTGGTGTTTTCCAGTGTCCCATTTTCGATCTTTTTCGCTCAGATTCGAAATTCTGTAAACAAAATTACAAATCAATCATTTGTTCTTAGTAACAATGGACAAAAAGATCCTCTTGTCATTAGCTTACAATTATCGGACAATGGTGGGCGCCAAGATCCTTCAGGATCTTTCGTTATATAAAACATGGGGCTATATATAGAGACCCCATATTTCGACACTTCACCGTAATACCACCGTCCACACCCTCCAAAACTCTTGTTTTGAAGGCATGTGCCCCCCCCCCCCCAGAGTCTACTTTAGTAAAATACCTTCAACGATTGAACTCATGTGTCTTTTGAGCAAGAATGTCGCATATGCAAGTATGCGGTAAGAGGATCTGTGATTGGTTGACTCTTGCGCGCTTTTGTTCTCGGCATTTCAAAATACTGATTTCACTAATAAGAAAAAAACGTTCTGAATGCTCCTACACACCCAGGGAACAAATTTGGCGTAGTCATGGTCATAATTCCCTAAACGAATCACTCTGTGCCGGACTCGAATCAACACTTGGTTGTAGCGGTAGGGGCCCTGTGAACACATTATCTCGTTCAGTAAAATTCGTCTTTGCCGTTTATTAATCGGTAGCTTCCCTTGGATAAGACATTTAACATCAACGGGATATAACTTGACTTTCACCATGATGAAGCCATGATGATACCATTGGGATATTCAAATTCACACTTTTGGAGTAAGGTAACCATTAGACGAAGTCCCCTACCTCTAGCCTCTACCATTCGCGAGATATCGGCTATTTCTGGTATTGATGGCGTCCCTTTCGGAAATCCTGTTACCAGTTTTCTTCACACTGACGTCACACGGATCATAGCGCTCAAAGGTCATATGTGGAGGAAAAACATATTCCAGGTTAAAAAGAGATAGGCGGTTTTGCGGCGATCAGACGCGATGTACTACTATTGTAGCTTGGGCTACATGTCAGTGCCTCCCTAATGTTCTCCATATAGTGATGAATACGCTACGGGCGCCCGCCTACGTCGAGGATTACATCCAGCACAGAAAAAACACGATTGGATCCTCTGCTATAAAACGAAATCCCAGCTACCATTCACTGGTAAAACAAGAGGCAAAAATAAAAAAAAAACACGACTGCTTATTATCAACTGAATTCATTTTACGCAAAATTGCTCAATGTGGAAATAAACAAAATGTAGAAAAGCATGATTTACATATATAATAAGAGTGAGCCACCGTGGCTGTCGCCGCTTCTCTATCCAAGCTCTCCATCTCGCAAAATTGAAAGTAGAAAGATGGAAAGCTCTACATGCTCCCTTATTCCAGCCCGATACTTCTCATTCATCAAACGCAAAATAGACGATCTCCTAGCACTGGATAATCCCTATATTAGCGACGATGTGAAGGATATTTACTCCGCTTCATTGGATTTGAAGAAAACCACAGATAGCGCAGATGGAACACCATATCTGAACCTACACCTTTACAAGAATGATCAGGGCTTTCCCTCACGTGTATCCTACACAGACAGAAAAAGGTGATACTTATCACCCTAAAATGGTGATGACAGCATCACCCAAAAAATGTGTTGAGTTAGAGCCATTACCCTTTTCTACCATCGCCTTAAAAGGGTGATAGTCATCACCCTAAAAGGGTGATCAGCAATGAGTGCAAATGTTCATGTCATCGTCCTAATAGGGTAATGGCTATCACCCTAAAAGCGTGACAACCTGGGCCATCGCCTTGAAAAGGTGACGACATTGGCCATCACCCTTTTTCATCACCTTTAAAGGGTGATGAACGGGCATCATTACCATAAAAAGGTGATGGGCCATCACCCTTTTTCTGGCTGTGTACACTGACGGCAAAATACGATCGTAGAGTGCAAGATTTCTGGTGCTACGTTTCATAACTTCACTAATTCCGCTTAACCCAGGGTCGTTTGAATATCATGTGTTCACATCACAATGGTGTTCAAATAACCAGTCACAATCAAAGCTTGACTGAGATGCATGATAAGGTTTTTGGAAATAATAAGGTTTTCGGTTTAGCAGATTCAAAACAAATCTAGAAAATTTAGAAAAAATACTAAAAAAATATAAAAAATATGAAGGGTGGGTATTCCACCTGGGGTTACTACTCCTGGGGTGCTCCAATGTTAAAATCCCTATGATAGAGTTTTGCGTTTAGCTGAAGTGCACATGTACATCTGTACTTAGAAAGTTTGCTGCAGTTGTCAGCTGTGATTGGATGATTATGGAACTTGGTACACATGTTTCTTATGATTAGAGGATGTACCTGTGCAATTTAGGAGATGGAATATTGATTTTTGTCCAAATTATGGCAAATGATAGAGTTTTCTGTTTAGGTGAATTGTACATGTAGGCCTCTACATATATACATGTACATGTACATGGTAAGTTTGCTGCAGTTGTCAGCTCTCATTGGATGATTACGAAACTTGGTACACATGTTTCTTATGATGTACATGGAAAGTTTTCTGAGGCTGTCAGCTTTCATTGGATGAGTTTGACACTTGCTACCCAAGGTCAATGTGGTATGAGGATGTGCATGTGCTATTTAAGTAATATGACATTAAATATGAATTATTGTCCTAATTATTGCAGTTTAGACTTTGTACGTTTCCATTGATAAGGTGTTTGTTGGGCAAAAATTTACATGTAGAGCTGTACATGAAAAGTTTGTTGAGCCATTCGTGGGATAATTATAAAACTTGGTGGACATGTTTCATGTTTTCCAAGGTCAGAGCTGTCCCGCAGTAATCCCACATGGGACTGACCTATCCAGCAGTAATCCCAAATGGCACTGGCCTATCCAGCAGTAATGGCACACAGGACTGACCTATCCAGCAGTAATCCCATATGAAATTCAACTATTCCGCAGTAATCCCAGACCGGACTGGTCTATCCAGCAGTAATCCGGTTTGAGACTGGCCTATTCAGTAGTAATCCCACACGGGACTGACCTATCCAGCAGTAATCCCAAATGGCACTGGCCTATCCAGCAGTAATGCCACACGGGACTGACCTATCCAGCAGTAATCCCAGACCGGACTGGCCTGTTCAGCAGTAATCCCACATGGGACTGGCCTATCCAGCAGTAATCCCACACGGGACTAGCCTATGCAGCAGTAATCTCACACGGGACTGACCTATCCAGAAGTAATATGACACTGGACTGCAATATGCAGCAGTAATCCCACATGGCACTGACCTATCCAGCCATAATCCTACATGGGACTGACCTATTCCGCTGTAATCCCACACAGGTTGAGCCTATCCAGCAGTAATCCCACACGGGACTGTCGCTTGTTTTCGTCGTGTCGAGCTGGAGAACATGATGGGAGGGTTCTCGGAGCATGCGTTGAAAAGTGCTGATTAGGCATGCGCATTAGGCAGGTATATGGGGGTGGACGTTTTGGGGTCTAGGTATACCCCTACAGATCCAATTGGGTCGTGTGAGGTGTCATCGTGAAGCACTCGTGGGGGTCCAAATGCTGGAGGGATATGGGGTGGTACTGACGTCATTCTGCGCATGCGCAGTAGAAAGGGGGTATTGGAATGGACGTTCTGAGGTCGTGACGGACCATCCGCCGTCCGATTGGGCCGTATGAGGTGTGATCGTGAAGCATTCGTGGGGGATCATCCGACTGGACTGGGGTCTAATCCGGGTTCGTCATTCTGTGCATGCGAATTTGGCCGTAGTTTAGAAAGCGGGCATTTTAGGGGTTCGTTTGTGAGTTATTGAAGGACCATCCGTGGTCCAAATGGACCGTTTGGGGTGTCATCAGTAGGAGTAGTATCCAAAGTGGGCATTTTATGGGTGTGAAGGATAGTGTTTGAGGTCGAGATGGCCCATCCTTGGTCCAAATGGTCCGTGAGGCGTGCCCAACCCCCGTCTTAACGCATGGACGCACTAACGATGGTGAGTGAGGGAGTGCGTGCGTGTGTGTGTGTCTGTGCATGCGTGCGTGCGCGTGTGTGAGTGTGTGTGCGTGCGTGTGTGTGTGTCTGTATGCGCGCGTGTGTATGTGTGTGTGTGCGGGCGTGAGTGTGTGTGAACATTGTGATTAGTTAGCCGTCTTTTTCGGAAGACATGGAGGCTCTGAAGGGTCATTCTTTTCCATCGCTGTAAGACAGAACTGTCGTTGCCACAGCGTCGGGGTCAGTAGGGCGAAGACCATTGCGAGGCCAGCGATCCGTCGCTCGTTCCGGCATGAGCATTCGTGGTCCATAGCCCGGGCATCAAGGATGGCTTTCATAAGTCCAGTAGTGGTGGGTGATAGCACACCGCCCCATCGAGTCGACTCTGAACCACTGCTCGGTAACCCGTGAGTGAATTAACCGCTGTCGCATGCTGTAAAATGCGACTCGCATAGGGATGGGCTTCCATCATGACCTCATCGGCGGAAGTGAAGTTGTCGCACGCATGCGCACGCTCATGGCGGTTCAAATCCAGCTAGGACCAGGGGGATTCCCCTTCTCTTGCTGTATGGCCATATCTTCTCCAATACATCATATCCACGCTGTGGAAGCCGCTTTAGGTATGTTTACAATTCTCGTAGGCTCTTGTCCAATCAGAAGCCATCGTTTGAGTGCAGCCATAAGGGCATTCACGGCGTACATACCGCGACATGTAAAAGCATGTAACAAAATGTAGCACTATATATTGTCATTATGTCCATCATAATCAACATTGGTCTTAAGTGCGTGGGGACGTGGGTTCGAATCCCACTCCTGACGCGCACCTTTTTCGTTATACTTCGCCATGTTGTAAAACCATTGTACAAATATAGCACTATAAACAAATCATTATGACCACGATAACCAGCGTTCGTCAGGATAGTCGAGTGGTCTAAGGCGCCATTCTCAAGATCTATGAAATTGTCTTCACCGGGGGTATGGGTACACTGTCTGCACATGCGGTCGTGGGTTCGAATCCCACTCCTGACACGCACCACTGGTCACAATCAACCGTATAAGGTGGGCAACGCTTGTGGGAGTCTTACTATTGTGGTTGTTATTGGAAGTCGCCTCATTCTGCACATGTGCAGTCGGGTAGTAGTAAAGAAAGAACAGTTTCGGAGGTGCGCTGGTCCGAATGGGCCGCGTAAGGTGGATAACGCTCGTGGGGGAAAGTCAGATTGGCTACCTGGTAGTTTGTGTGTGTGTGTGCGGTGCGTGTTTGTGTGAGTGTGACCGGGACCATGTCGACTACTTTCTATCAGAAAACCGTTTCTCATCGCGATAGTATGCTCAGACACATTCAATGTAAGCACAACCAAGAGACATGAACGAATGGTGAGTGTCAGGAGTGGGATTCGAACCCACGCCCGCACGTGCAGACCAGTATACCCATACCCCCGGGGAAGACAATTTCGTAGATCTTGAGACTGGCGCCTTAGAACATTCGGCCATCCTGACCAACGCTGTTTATCGTGGTCATAATGATTCATATATAGTGCTATATTTGTACAAAGGTTTTACAACATGGCGAAGTATAACAAAAAAATGCTTTTACATATCGCGGTGTGTACGCCGTGAATGCACTTATGGCTGCACTGATTGGCTACTTCCCCAGCCCGTCGATTAACTGGTCTATGCGCGTTAGGATAGGACGTTAAGACGTTGAGACGGGCGTTGACGGTCGTCACTGCATTTCGATGAATTGGTGACAATTCCATGAAATATCTAGAAAATCAGAGCTTCAGGGCTATTTCACCAGGGCGTTGAAGTGATAAGCTGGGCGTTGGCGGGCGTTACTGTGTTACTGTCCATAAAAGCAAGCGTATCCTAAAGTCGTACACGGCCAAAGAGTGAACTTTCTCAAACGGCGGCTTCTGATTGGACAAGAGCCTACGCGAATTGTAAACATACCCAAAGCGGCTCCCCCAGCGTGGGTATGATGTACTGGAGGAGATGGGCCATACAGCAAGAGAAGAGGAATCCCCCTGGTCCTACCTGGAGTCAGACTCGTGCAAAGGGTGTGGGTGCACCACCAGGCGCGTGCAGATGTGTGCGATGACCTCACTTCCGCCGATGAGGTCATGACGGAGACCCATCCCTATGTGACTCGCATTTTACAGCATGCGACCGTGGTTAATTCACTCATGGGTTACCGAGCAGTGGTTCGGTACATGTTTGGAGATGGCGACGACAACGAGAGGCGACGCCAGATCCTGGAAAAGTTCACAAAAGCGGTCCTCGACAGAGTCGACTCGATGGGGCGGTGTGCTATCACCCCACTACTGGACTGTGACAGCCATCCTTGATGGCCGGGCTATGGACCACGAGCGCTCACGCCGAAACCAGCAACGGCTCGCTGGCCTCGCAATGGTATTTGCCCTATTGACCCTGATGCTGTGGCAATGACAGTTCTGCCTTACAGCGATAGGGAAGAACGACCCATCAGAGCTTCCATGTCTTCCAAAGGAAACGGCTGAGCACAATGTTCACACACTCACGCGCGCGCACACACACACACATGCACACACGTACACCCTCACGCACGCACACACATGCGCACATGCACGTGCATGTACTCGCATACTCACCATAGTGCGTCCATGCGTTAAGACGGGGGTTGGGCACGCCTCATGGGCCATTTGGACCAAGGATGGGCCATCTCTACCTCAAACAACTTCACACTCCTAAAATGCCCACTTTGGCTTCTACTCCTACTGATGAAGTCACATATGACGTGAACATGCCCCAAGTCGTGGTCTATACCACGAAAACTTCACTTTGACACCTCACACGACGCATTCTGATCAAGAATGGTCCATCTCTACCTCAACCACACCCCCGCGCACCCCCAATATGACCACTTTACTTACTACACTTCAACTGCGCGTGCGCAGATCGGCGCGACTTCCAATAAACTAGAGATCCTGAAGCATCCTGGCGCCCAACATTGTCCAATAATTGCAAGTTAATGACAAGAGGATAATTTCGTCCATTGTTACTAAGAACAAACAATTGATTTGTAATTTTGTTTGCAGAATTTCGAATCTGAGCGAAAAAGATCGAAAAAGTGACACTGGAAATACCAAGATATTATCTTTCTAAGTTTCAGGAGTTTCAAGATTTCTAAAAACTGTACTTGATGCCGGGTGTTATAGTACAAGTGAAATGAGCAAAGTTAGTCTGAAACTGAATGTCCGGAGACGAAACGGTGGGGCAGTTCACTTGCAACTGCATGGACTAAAGAAAACTGATTTAAAATTTGAAGAAATACATTTTAATTCCGAATCATTTGAACTTCTTGATATGAAAGGTGAAGGTATGGATATTCTGTATAGTCAATATATAGAATATGCCCCATGGTTTGATCCGACGACTCTTGTGATGTAACGTCACAACTCGTGAATACCGTATTAATTTGAAGCGTAACTTAGATTTTCGAATCGGACCAAAAAAAGGTATCTTGCACAACTAGGCCCCATGTGGGACATGTGTACCAAATTTCAGAAATATCCATAAAGTAGTTACTGAGCTAAAATTCACGATAACAATGTTTCACTCGGAAATTCAAGATGGCCACCTGGCGGCATATTGGATTTTCGAATTGGACTAAAAAAGGTATCTTGCACAACTGGACCACAATGGGAACCTGTGTACCAAATCCATGCAGTACTTCTTGAATCACGATAACAAAGTTGCATGGGGAAATCCAAGATGGCCGCCTAGTTGCCATATTGGATTTTCGAATCGGGCCAGAAAAGGTATTCTGCACAACTAGACCACAAGGGGAACCTGTGTACCAAATTTGATTAAGATCCATGCAGTAGTTTCTGAGAAATCGCGATAACAAAGTTTCATAGGGAAATCCAAGATGGCCGCCTTATAGCCATATTGGATTTTCCAATCGGACCAGAAAAGGTATCTTGCACAACTAGACTTCAGGGGAACCTGTGTACCAAATTTGAGAAAGATCCATGCAGCAGTTCCTGAGAAATCGCGATAAAAAGAATTGTTAACGGACGGACGACGGACCACGGACGAAAAGCGATTTGCACAGGCCACCATCTGGTGTTGGCGGCTAAAACACGCCAGTCTGACTCTACCTCACGAAAGCTTCACTACGATATCCCAACGGTGTCATTTGGAACAAAAACATGGTCCATCTCTACCTCAAACACCTTCCTTCACACCCCCAAAATGCCCACTTTGGCTACTACTCCTACTGATGACGTCACCAATAACGTCACAGATGACGTGGACATCCCTCAATTCGTAGTCTATACCACAAAAGCTTCACTGTGAGACCTCACACGACTTATTCGGACCAAGAATGGTCCTTCAATCGCTCAAACACACCCCACGCACTCCCAAAACGCCCGCACTCGCTACTACTCGTACTGATGACGTCACCAATGACGACACAGATTACGTAAGCATCACCCAAGTCGTGGTCTACACTTCAAGGTGACACCCCACATGGTCAATTTGGACCAAGAATGGTCCCTCAATCACTCACAAACGAACCTCTAAAATTCCTGCGTTCTGTGTTACGGCCAGACTGCGAAATGCGCAGAATGATGAATGCGCACTGGATACCACCAGCCCAATCCGACGCTATCCCTTCAAATACGGCCTCATATGGACCAATCGGGCCACAGATGGTCTGGCTCGACTCCAAAACGTCCCTTCAAATTCCCTTTTCCAAAAATTCCGTGTCTGCGCATGCGGAGAATCACGTCAATTCCATCCCACACTCATACAGTTGGACGTTCCCCCACGAGTGCTTCACAATGACACCTCACACGACCCAATCGGACCATTAGGGGTCCACCTAGACCCCAAAACGTCCATCCCAGCGCTACCTGCCCAGTGCGCATGCGCAGTCACTTTTCAAAGAAAATTTAAAGCGTGATCTCGAGACCACTCCCATCGTGTTCTACAGCTCGAGTTGAAGAAAACAAGGGGCCACACCCTATATGGCAAATGTCCATACGTGGGTTTCCCCATTAGGTTAAAAATGGTCCACTGCCCCGGAATGGGCCTAGGATGGCCACCCCGGACCTCCGTGAATTTTTCAGCTAAATTCCATCGTCTCTTCATCGCGAGACAAAGAAAACTAAATGCCACACCCCATAGTAAAACCACAAGAAAAAAATGACCACCCCAGTACTCCTACCTAATACTCCTTAGGACAGCCGCCAACAGGGTTATTGTCCCGTCAGAGTTGTCGTGCTTGGGTCCAGAGTGTATAGATGGCGCTACGTATTAATTCTCGTATCATCCGGGAATTTGTCCCTGGACGCCATTTTCAGCTACCAATATGACACAAACGGGCATGCACGGATGTGTTTTTAACCTTTTGCGAGCGATTGTACCATGCAAAATTATATAAAACTAACGGGCGGGTGTATGTATCTAATGCATTCATACCACGGAAGAAAACATGTTGAGATTTGCTGGTCCCTGATGACGTCATGCTCCGTCGGTCATCTTGGACTAACGTAGGGCGAATGTTGTGCGGCCGCCATTTTGAAAATAGCCAACTTGACAGTTCACATTATAAATGCATTGGCGTTATACATACATTCTTGATCATTATTATTACACGCTTATTTGAGACCCCTTCAGTATTATAATAGTGTTTAGCATAACACTTCTTGCAGAATGTGAACAACCAATATGTCACGACGGTCGTTCATCGCCGTATATCAGGCTCCTACGCATGGACAGTCGGATAGCCACCGGTTACTGTTTACATGTTGTCCGACCTTAAATAACCAATCAATGGACCACCACTATCAATCAACCCCAAATTCCCGGTGATTCAGGCGATCCCCCGGAGATTTCAAGTCTCGTTGACATGGAACTACTTTCTGTCCGCGAAGGCTTCTTCCAGGAAGTGACCGCATCGCCGCCAGACCTGACCGCATCATCGCGGAGGATACATCCCCGGGGTCATTTTTGGTCACGTGACCGGATATGACCTTTGTTGGAACTATAGTGACCTTGACCTCCACGTGACCTCCACCAGGAATTGTTCAGACAGTTATCTTCCCCTAAATGCGGGTGCAGATCCCCCTTCTATACTACTAACCAAACAGACGAAAATAGGTGTTGTTTCATGTGCTGTTTCAAGCAGATGTGTCAGATTAAAATCTTGTATGTTCTCTGATACGTATTCGCGATGAAGCATTTTCGCATACTGTCGAACACTACACGCTTGTTGCCTTGGCCGAAAATACGGTTTGGTGATGTCACCGTTCTATAAATATTCCATGGTCCATATTAGGAGAACTACTTGATTGACTACCGGTACTCGAAGGATATGAACATTTTTCCCCCGTTTGAAAGTAACACAAAGTTACCACTTGCCATAATATTTGAAGCTCAAAGAAGATCCTCGCTGAACGGTGACGGCAAGCTCATATCCTGAATGACTTTATGTCATCACGCGCGTTCACGGCTTGAAGAATTTACCCCTTCACGAGGTCAAGAGAATTGACGAAATGTTAGTATAGTTTTCTTTTCAGTGAATCCCTGGACTCACCACTGAGCATTTATGGACTCACCACTGAGCATTTATTTGCCATACAACTACGAATTGATAAAAGTTGGTTTTGCCCCCGTGACAAAACCGAAGAATGCACGACACATTTATACATCAATGTAATTGACTTCAGTAAAATATACTTTCGTCTACTAATGATAAATTTATGTTTCAGGTCCATACTTTTTGTTACATTTGCATTTTAATTTGCTGGTACTTTGTTCTCTTTTCTGTACTAGTCTCCATAGAATAGATACATTTGGGTCACTTATGATATAAATGTATTCAAATTCAAATGTTTTCAATGTATTCAAATAAAATATTATATAATATAATCAATGTATTCAAATCACTTATGATATAAATGTAACAAATTTGTTACATAATTGCCACAATATTAATTCCAACTATATCGACGTCGCTAACATTAATTTTATATTGTATATATGTTAATATATGTTTTGATACTTTCTGCTTCTTCGTATTTGAAGGCACATGTTAGATATAAAAGACACATTTGTATCAATTAGTGTACACTCATGTTGCAAAGCGTTACAACTGTAACTTTAAAATGATAACCGATTTGTTACTCAATTGTTAGAATGATAACATATTTGTTACTCAATTGTTACAATATTGCCAGCCGATGTCAACTAGTACAAAACTAAGACTAATGTACGTTGGTATACAAATATAGAACACACATGAGTATAATATAATATTCCGTTAAAACTTCTTTCTCAAACTCATTTCGTAATCAAATAACAGTTTAATGGTATGTTAATTTCCATATTTATATTTACTAATGACCATTTTTGCTATACTAATGACCAGTTTGCTATCAGAATAATGTGATTAATCTCGTCAACCTGTAGAGTACTTAGTGCACCATAATCAAGTTCTCTTATACCAAATAAAATTGTACTTGGATTGAGCTTAATTCTCATTTGAATACGCGCCGCTATTGTATTTTGCACAAAGAAATGTTCAATAAAATCCACTTCATTATACATACAAGACATTTGTTGGTGTCGTGTTTTCCCATTTTGTGCAACAAAATACCAGGGGCCAGTTGTTCGAAGCGCTTTTAGCGCTAATACAGGATTAAATCTGCCTAATCCAAGGTTTAAATTCAATAGTGGTTTGGCGCTAATAGCGGTGTTAGTTGAATCGCTGGTCGAACAATCGGCCCCAGTCGGATATATATTGTGCAATATTTTCCACTGCAATATCCATAATCTCACTTCCTTACAACATTTGAAAGGAATTATGTAAAGTACCTTATCGATATCAATATCATATTTTCTTATCCAAAACCGACTATACCACATGGCACAACAGATTTTGTTTTACATATTGGTAAGTAGTATAGAAAACACGGGAAAGGTCTCATTTTCAAGGGAGGTAACTCTTAGTATAGAAAAGACGGGAAAGGTCCCCTTTTGCCGGGGGAGGTAACTCTTGCATCCGACAGGGGGCGCTACCAGCTCAAGGCATGTACTGACATGTTATGGATTGCATCAGCCTTGGCTGGATGCCATCATCCGGGTTCCGTTGGCAGGCATCCAATTGGCTGGGTGCCAAGTTTTAGATGGGTCGGGTATTGACCTGGCGGTAATGCGGTCGCCTCCGCGGCCACAGAAAGTAGTCCCACGGGAAAAAAACGCATGAAATGTACACCCTGGTAACATTGGCCGATTGTCAATGTTGTTGTTACCATGGTAACATGGGGCTAATAAAATGTGTAAAACGCAATGTTATTGTGTTGCCCTCTTTTTGGACTAACCAATCAGAATAGTACGTATCACGGACTACATCCCGTAGAGCTACGTCTAGGCGCGCATCTGTGACCGTGTCTATAAAACACACTGCTCTGGATCCCACACCTCCATTCCTACGGTTGCAGAGCCATGACGGACACCTATCCCTATGCGGCTCGCGTTTTACAGCATGCAACCGTGGTGAATTCACTCACGGGTTACCGAGCAGTGGTTCGATCCATGTTAGCAGATGGCGACGACAACGAGGGGCGACGCCAGATCCTAAAAGAGTTCACAGAAGCGGTCCTCAACAGAGTGGACTCGATGGAGGGGTGTGCTATCACCCACCACTACTGGACAATGACAGCCATCCTTGATGCCCGGGCTATGGACCACGAGCGCTCACGCCGGAACCACCGACGTCTCGCTGGCCTCGTCATGGTTTTTGCCCTACTGACCCTGACGCTGTGGCATTGACAGTGGGACTTCACCATAAATACGAGAGACAGTCAGCGTGTGCGTCATTCGGCATCTCGTCAACCATGTCACCAGTCCTACGAGCCGTTCTTCCCCTCACCCCTGAGGTGGGGTTACACCTCTATGAAGATAAAGTCACCATCGTGGAAGATCGGGATGTCTGTGGGTGGGGTTCGGAGTCCACATCCACTACGGTTACCCTACACCGTGATGGCTGGACCAAATTTAAACGGGTGTTGAGCGGTGAGCTCGACGGAAACCTCATCCACCTCGAGAACGCCAACTACGTACACCGTGGACCCTTCTTTGCTCGTGTGGGGCGTTACCACGATCCTACACAAAGCTTCACCCTAGACCCTGACCTGTGGACAGCCTTGGAGAAAGTGGTGCCTATTGTGGACCAGCTCTTTACACCGGACGAGCGGTCAGCTGTTCAGTTGGGGTGGTCTCGTGCTATTGAGGACGCGCTGGCTGAACCCAATGAACAAATGTCTAGCAATGAACCAGACGACGAGGCTATAGACTATCCGGCTAGACTCAGTCAACCTAGGATATATACAACGGTGGTAGAACCCGAACATCAGACGTCGTTATAAATAAAACATACTCACCGGGTCATCATTTTGTCACCATGAAGCGCTGGGAGAAGGTGTTGGATAACTTATACTACAGTCCCGACAGCCCGGCGGCCTATAGTGCATTGTCGGCTCTCTATCGAGCGGCTAAACCCCAGGGGATACAACGGGCACAAGTTCGAGATTGGTTAAAAAAACAAGACACCTATACCTTACATCGAGCTGCCCGCCGCCATTTTCTACGGAACCGGGTCATCGTGGGAGGACTAGATGCCCAATTGCAAGCGCATTTGGTCGATATGAGCGCCTTTGCCAAACACAACGATGGGAATCGGTATATCTTGACGTGCATCGATATCCTGTCAAAGTATGCGTGGGTGGTACCCATCCGGACGAAAACGGGGGCGAATCTCATAGCGGCGTTCAAGGACATCTTCGAGAGCGGGCGCAAACCCTTGTATTTGCAAACCGCCGAAGGCACGGAATTCCTCAACAGACCGTTCCAAGCCTTTCTCAAGAAACAGAAGGTCTTCTTCTTTCACACCTACAACGAGACCAAGGCTTCCGTGGTGGAAAGGTTCAACAGGACTTTCAAAGACCGCATGTATAAATATTTCACCTACAAGAATACAAGGCGGTACATCGATGTTCTCCCGAAACTTGTCAGTGGTTACAATCGAGCCTATCACCGGAGTATACAGAGAGCCCCCATTACCGTGACCCAACGCAATGAAGCCCAAGTCCGGCGTGTCTTGTACCCCATACAATCGCAGCGAATGCCCAAGAAGGAGTTCAAGGTCGGGGACCCTGTACGGATCAGTAAAGTCAAGGGCAAGTTCGAGAAAAGTTACTTGCCCAACTGGAGCGATGAGCACTTCCTGGTTAAACGGCGCCTACCCCGACAGCGGCGAATCTATGAACTAGAAGATCTTCAAGGGGAACCGTTGCTAGGGACGTTTTACGAGCTGGAATTACAACCTGTCGTAAAAACAAAGCAAGACTACTACACGGTGGAATGCATCGTAAAAACGGAACGTCGACGTGGCAAACTGTTTCATTTCGTGAAATGGCAAGGCTGGCCCAGTTCGTTCAATTCCTGGGTCGCGGCCAACCAGGTGAAACGACTATAAAACCAGACACCACCGCCATCATCCTTCATTCCACGTTCGACCATGAACACAGTGCAACCGTCTCTGAACACAGCGTTGCCCAAAAGGCGCAAAGCACAAGTGGGCTTTGTAGTGATATTGCTAACCCTGCTGAGTGTGTTGTACGGAGGTGTGTTTTACGACGTAGCCTATCTCAGCACTCTACTCATCCCACCAAAGACACAACCACCATCCGCCAGTCAAAACAGTCTACAGATAGCACCAGACAATCCCGTGGCCGAAACGAGCCCAGTCATCACCTCCACCACACCCCGTGTACAGGCTACATCGAGTGTAGAGTCATCACCTACACCAAGTGCACCCACGACGTCTGAAAATCCACCGGATTTCATCACTCACAGTGAACAGACAACGACGACCAACGTTGTACCCACCACCATCAGCCCTGACAGTGAAGAGACAAGGACGACCGACGTTGTACCTACCACTCCAGTTCACTCGTACCAAATTTACAAGAGTGGGTTACCACGACAGCGGATACACCTCCAACCATGGACCCTCGGTGGCAACACCCCTTCACTTGCGTCATCGCAGGACCGACGGGTTCCGGCAAAACGCACTTCGTCAGGAAGCTCCTCGAACACGCCGACAGCATGATTACTCCACCCATTGCCCGAGTCGTGTGGTGTTGGAGAATGGCAGGCGGCGTATGCAGCAATGCCCCACATCACGTTCGTGGAAGGGCTCCCCAACCTGGCCGATTTGGAACCCGACACCTTGGTGGTTCTGGATGATCTCATGGTGGAGACGGATGCGCGGGTCACCCAACTGTTTACCAAAGGCAGCCATCATCGACGTCTGAGCATCATCTACATTGTGCAGAATCTGTTCAGTAAAAACAAAGAACATCGAAACATCAGCTTAAATGCCCACTACCTGGTGGTCTTCAAAAACCCAAGAGATACCACTCAAGTACTGCACCTGACGAGACAGATGTACCCTGGACGCACTGCGTTTGCGTTAGAAGCCTTTAAAGATGCGACAGCCCCTCAGCACGGGTATATGCTCTTCGACCTCAAGCAAGCCACTCCGGACCACCTTCGACTACGGACCGGCATCTTTCCCGGAGAGACCCACCACGTGTTCCCCCGCAGCTGGGGTGTGTGTTTGATGTTGGGGATAATAAAAGAATGAATATCACATCATGGTTGACTTTTGTCTCTGTTCAATATTCACGAGGTAGGTAGATAAAAAGGGCGGGGTTGTGGGTTCTAGCATCAGTTGTACATGATGTCTGCGCGAGTACGGAAGCATGCTCCGACGCTCCGTGTATTGAAGACGGCCCCACCCGAGTTGGTTCGAACCATTGTACGCGGTGCGGACCCTGCTCTCGTGTGCTGTCTGTGTGAGATTGCACTCAATATCTTAAAAGGGAACGTACCACTGACTCTGGCTCAGAAGGCGAAGTTGGCCAAGCATAAGACAGGTCTGCGAACCTTAGTCCAGAAGCGCATCTCTCAAACACAAAAGAAAAAGGTGTTACAGCAAGGCGGCTTTCACGGAGCCATTTTAGCACCCTTGGCGGCTTCCGTGTTGGGTCCTGTATTGGGTGGACTGTTCGGCCGACAATGAACCACACGAAAAAAATGGTCCTCGTCGAACCTCGGCTCCTGCAAACCCTCCAATCACCGTACCCCGTACCCTCTACGGTGAAGACGATAAACACACTCGATGAAGAGATGGGTCAGATCTTACAACGACAGGGGTTAAGCGACAGTGAGAAAGTACAACAGTACAATGAGACGCTTCAGCGGTACATGACGTTCATGGACCAATACAAAACCCTATCTACCCCAGCACCACCACCACCACCACGGGACACACCACCAACCTCAGCACCGCTCCAACCGCCTTCATTACCAGGGGTACCACCCACAGCTCCACAGTGGGTCGAAGACGAAGTCCTCAAGAGTGCATGTACCTGCATCGTTCAAGAAACAAGCTGGCCTGGTATTACAACGGATGAAACAGAATCCTAACATGACTTGGAATGATAAAGGCGAACTACTGGTACAGAATCAGGTGGTCCCCGATACCCACATGACGGATTTAGTGAATGACCTGATGCGTCAACGCAGGTCGCACACGAATCCTCGAGGATGGGAGGTCTTCGCTCAAGGCTTGAAAGACATGCATGTACCACAGGAATTGGTGGGGAACCCCCACCGCTGGGCCCTTATGCAATCGCCCAGTCGTGCACCACGACTCTCACCGCAACCTTGGGAACCGGAGTCACCCCCGAAATCACCACCGCGGCGGGCACCTACTTTTTCACCCCTTTTACCACGCCACCCCCTGCAACCACCAAGAGCTAAGTCACCGCGACCATCACGACGATTAGCGCCCAAGGGCTGGGAGAAGTATTAAAACCAACAGCAGCAGCAGGAAAGCTCAGTCGTCATGTTTTACTTCACCCTACCCAGTAACAGCTCGGCAGATGTGTTTCCTGACAACACCTTGACCAAGTACGTGACCCAGTTACCGCAACCGTTGCATTTATCTGGACGCTGGGAATGTGGACTCGTGGATATCCAATACCCTTACTCGTGGTACAACGTGCGAGCCAATGCAGTATGGTACGAGGTGACCTACGAAGGACAAGAAACTCGACTCAAACTACCCGAAGGTCAATACGATACCCCCAAGGAGTTCATGGGTGGACTGAGAAGTCTGATGCATTATAAGTCTCTACGAGACGTCACGAATACTTCAAAACCCATAAAATCTTTCCCCTTCAAAAATCATGTGGACTTCGATTACAACGCACACAACGACAAGGCCAATCTCACGCTCAGCCCCAACGTGAGTGTCGAACTCAGTCCTACCCTACAGCAAATGCTGGGTCTCCATCTACGGGGGTACGCTGGCCCCACCGGCGAGAGAGCCCACATCCCGATGGACATGCGTGGTGGTATGTATGGCCTGTACATCTACTCGGACGTGGTCGATGCACACATTGTCGGCGACAGCAACGTACCTCTACTGCGCGTCTGCCCGGTGAAAGGCACGTATGGAGCTCAAGTTACCCACAGTTTCAGGCATATCGTGTATCTACCGGTCAGTCAGACCGATATTAGCTCCATCGTCATCGACATAAGAGACGACACCGGTCAACCGATCGCATTCGAGCGTGGGAAAGTGGTGCTGACACTTCATTTCCGTCAAGTCCGAGCGGTTCACTTTGCATAATGAAGGTGCCTTATCAATGCCATACAGCCAGTTACGTCGATCATTACACCAAACAGGCCGGGGGTAGCTTTCCGGTCTTTGCAGGTACACGCATGCAACGAGGACATGGGCTGGGAAACATACTCGGGAGCATCGTCAAAACGTTCCTACCCTTGGTGACGCGTGGGGTCAAAGCGATCGGCAAACAAGCGGTACGCAGTGGACTGCCAGTCGCGGGTGATGTCTTGGGCGGTGCGGCACCCAAAGAAGCACTAAAACGCCGAGCCAAAGAAGCAGGAGGCGTCTTGGTCACCAAAGCACAACGCACCGTAGGGAATAAAAGACCTGTACCACCGAGACCACGCACCAGTCGACGACCGACCCAGCGACGACGCACATCGAAGACCCAGGATATCTTTTCTTAAAGATGGCTTTCATCCATGCCGAGTCGTGTCCTTCTACCAACAGTGAATTCGATTTATGGACCGTCCCACCTACTCAGACCAGTGCCGAAGAGGGTCAATGGGTGGAGCATCTGCCCCTTTCCAGTATTACAGCCACAGGCCCCATTGAATTCACCATCACCAACGCAGATACGACCTACCTGGATTTAGCCCATACGTACCTATATGTGAAAGCTAAAATCACCAACAAAGATGGGTCTGTCCTCAAAGCAGATGCACCCGTGGGTCCAGTGAATCTCTGGCTTCATTCGCTATTCCAGCAAGGGGATATAGCCCTCAGTGATAAACTGGTGAGCGCCTCGACGAACACGTACCCGTACCGAGCCTACATCGAAACACTGTTATCCTACGGGCGTGACGCTAAAAAGTCGTATTTGACAGCCCCGTTGTTCTACCGAGATACCCCAGGCAAGATGGAAGCGAGTCCCGATAATGACGGCTACACGGAGAGAGTGGATGCCACAGCAGAGAGTCACTCGGTCGATATGATGGGACGTCTGCATGCGGACTTATTCATGCAGGACCGATACCTCTTGAATGGAGTACCTGTCAAAATACGACTAGTGCGCGCAACGCCTGCGTTTGCCTTGATGGCCCTGAATGAGGACCTCGAGTATAACATTGTCATCCAAGAGGCCAGTCTGTTTGTACGCAAAGTAAAACCGAGCCCAGGTGTACAGTTGGGGCACATCAGAGCCTTGGAGAAAAAACCAGCCCAGTACCCGATTCGACGAGTACAGACCAAGGTCTTTTCCGTCCCTAAAGGGAATATGATTGTCAATCAAGAAAACCTGTTCCTGGGGGATTTGCCCAAGCGTTTAACCCTAGCTTGTGTAGAGAACGTCAGTTATAATGGGACACTCTCGAGGAATCCGTTCAACCTAAAAGCGTTCAACATCAATTTCGTGGCCCTGCATGTGGATGGCCAACAGGTACCGGCACGCCCCTTACAACCTAACTTTGGAACGGACAATTACATCCGAAGCTATCTGAACCTCTTCACAGCAACTGGCCAAATCAACCAAGACGAGGGAAATATGATCAGTCGAGACGATTTCGGCAAAGGATACTGACCCCCACCTTAGACAACGATCATCAACTGAGTCTCGTCAAGAAAGGCAACTTACGCTTGGAACTGCATTTCAGGACACCTTTACCGAAAACCATCAATATGATTTGCTACGCTGAGTTTGACAACATTATTCAAATCGATAGAAGCCGTAACGTCCTGTGTGACTTTGCCACCTAACATGGATACAGACCAGATACGCACCGTGTTGGAGAATGACACAGGGACACGCATGGTATTTCAAGGAGTGTTCGCCCGAGACGTGTTCCCATTAGACCGTGTGTATCCCGCTGCTTACGTCCTGAATACAGACCCGATGGATCGACCCGGTCAACATTGGGTGGCCGTGTACTTGACAGAAGAGCGGGGCGAATACTTTGACCCATACGGCCTACCACCCCTCCATCCCGATTTAACAGACTTCATGGATCAAGGCACAGAGACGTGGTGTTGGAATACCAAAACGTAGTGTGTGCGGACAATATTGCTTGTTTTACCTGTACCATCGATGTCGGGGACATTCCATGCAGACGATCGTCCACATGTTTGACGAGTACCCCAAGGCCGAGGACCGAGATGTACTCGTATATGACTGGGCTGCCGTTCATTTCAATGTACAAGTCCCGTTCTGGGCTTAAATTTTTTCACGTAAAGCCCCCTGTTCTGGGTTTCAGTTTTTCACGTGGTTGTTCTCACGTTGTTGTTGTTCACTGAATAAAAAAAAAAGATCTCAATACCCTGTCTTGTGTGTTTTCTGTGGAAGCATGAATGCCCAATATGGGGCATGTAGTGCAGTAGAGTACTCCTTCATGGCAGTTTTAAAATAAGACATCACTCGACCCAATCAGAACACTATTTGCATATCTAGACCCCAAAACGTCTATTTCTATACCCTTTGTCTACTGCGCATGCGCAGAATGACATCCGTTCCACATCACACCTCTCCCGCCGGATGCTCCTTCATGACTGCTTTACAATGATACTTCACTCGACCCCATCGACCCATCACGGTCTCACTTCGGCCTCAAAACGTCTATTTCCATAATACGGCCTGCCTGCGCATGCGCAACATGTTGAAAACAAACAACACACTAGTCCAGGCGCATGCTCCTTCATGACTGCTTTACCTTGATACCTCATACGACACCATCGGACCACTAGGGACTCACCTGGACCCCAAAACGTCTATGTCCATAATATGGCCAGACTGCGCATGCGCAACATGTTGAAAACGGACGTCACACCCCTCCCGTCGGATGCTCCTTCATGACTGCTTTACATTGATACCTCATACGACACCATCGGCCCATTAGGGGCTCGCCTCGACCTCAAAACGGCTATTTCCATAATACGGCCTGTCTGCGCATGCGCAGAATGGTGACAACACCCTAGTCCAGTGCGCTTTCACGAGAGCTTTAAAATAAGACCTCACTCTACCCCATCGGGCCACTAGAGGTGCATGTCCACCCCGTATGGCTTTATACATACATTGGGCTAATATCCCAGTATATGAGTGTATATGGGTCTATATGCATCTATATACAGACCTACCCGGTATTTTCATAGCTTTTTCCCATCGTATTCTACATGATCAACCTCACAGCCCATAGTAAAATCCATAAAAAAAACGACCACCACCCTATACACGCAAAAAAGATAGAAATGTGCGAATCAGGGGAGATTACCTTTGCCGACAAGAAGAATTGGTCTAGTCCGAGTTGTCTCCCTTGCATCAGAGCGTATAGATGGGGCTGTGGTTTGAAATCGGCTATTATCCGGGGAAGCGGGGGAAATTGGGCTTGTTGGTCAGCCATTTTTCTTAACATTTGTTACACAAAACAGACCTGTACGGAATATTTCCACTTTAAATCATTCATACCCAACAAAATTATATCAAACTAATTCATTCATTCATATGTAAATGATTCATATACCGCGAAAGACCACATGAAGGTCCCACCGATGACGTCAGCATACGTTCGATGAACGTTCGAAATTTTTCTTTTGCTGGTGCAAACTGAACGATAAATGCTTGACACTGGGGTGGCACTCGATCATAGACTGGCCATAATAACATGCTACAACACTTATAGATTATGTATATTGTTCTCCACGGGTTC